>RJWJ010048576.1:0-10544 GCA_004363605.1 Indri indri | reverse complement strand
TTCTGGCCTTCCTGAAAATTCTGTAACCTGTCTAATAAATATCTTTCTGCCTAATCTATCTAAGTGGATTCTGTGGTCTGTAATCAAGAACTCTGAAGGATGCTTAAGAAATATTAAAAGTCATTCTGTTAAATCAGATTCTATGATCACAAACATCTAGAAAGTTAGAGTTAAAATATCTTTTTGAAAGTATTTCTCAGAGCTGATAAAGTGCTGATGCATACTACAGAAATAAAATCTGCATTGTTTTACAATTTGATGTGACAAAGGTACCAAGGGATCTTTCTCACTCCCACCCTTCCTCCTTCCCTTCCTTCTTTCTTTCCGTTAACTATCTTGTGGTATTCATGTTACACATTAATAATCCAGGGAAATTTTTGACTAAATTATTTTTAAGATTTATTATTGATTTAAATCTGCAACATCCCAGAAAATATATCTTTATTTTTAGAAATTTAAATGGTTCCTTCAAGACCCTACACACTCTTACTTTATAGTATAGAGTTATTATATGCTATATGGTTTTCTAATGTGGTAGTATCACTCATTATAACTACTATTAATATTTACTGAATCTGGTGTGTGTCACTCTGCTTAACTGATTATATGCAACATTCTATTGGAAACTCACAATAATTTTGTGAAGTGAGTGTTATTTCCCCACTTTACACACAAGGTTCCGAGATGCTAAAAAACACATAAAAGATAAGCCAACTACCATCTGGTAAAGATTTAAACTTTTGAGTGCCTAACTCCAAAATCTATACTTTTTCTATTTAAAATATCAAAAATGGAGCTGAAATACTCTAATGACTTCAAGTCTTTAGTCTATAGCTAATAGCCCTTGTTCTTACAGATGAAATTTTGGAATGTTTTTTTCCAGGTACCACCCACCTTTGAGACTTCAATTAGAATTAGACATGTATAAGAATACTTAAGTTAGTTTCAAATAGCCATTGATTTAAGCAATAAATATTTCCAGGCAGGTCAGTAATAAGAAGCACTGATATCATTTATTTTTCAACAGCTTCATGGTAAAGGGTCAACAACTAGTATTGTCTGTTGGGTGGGTTAAATGTCTCACACGTTTTTCAATAACTTTAGGTTGTTTATATACACAATTATTTTGCAAGTTATAAATTTCTGGCGTACTTTCTTTTAATCTTTTTCAACATCCATAAATAATTATGGATGGAATAATCATAGGTAGAGCAAATAACAAGTCACTCTAAGTGATAGGAGACTTACGGCTTCTGGGGCTGAGTCATGTCATAAGGCTACTCTGCTGAAGTCTTTTCTGCTCCCAGAGGATCTGCTTCAAGGCTGAAGTTGCTCTCTTTTCCCTGAGAGGCAGTAATGGGAGAGTTAGCCAGTCTAATTACTTGCAAGCATAATTGTCCATAATTTGAAGAAAACAAATATCATAATCTCTGAAGCTTAAAGGAAAGAGAAGAAATGTTCTTCTTACCTAGTAGAGCTGAAGGAGGAGGTGAGCTTCCTTTGTTATCTCACTTTCAAGGAAGCTTTAAACATGTTGCACTGAGGGAAAACAAAGGTGTTAGACTGCTGGAAATACAAATGCGGCATGATGCCAGGAACTAATGTAAATAGCGGCCAACTGAGAGAATTGTTAATGCTCAGAAAGTTCAGCAATGCCTACTTGTTTTAACCAGTTTAGCAACAGTAACCTAAGTCACTGTTGAGGTCCACTTCCGCCAGACTATATGTTCTCAGTGAACATACCCCTAGAATCTCATAATAAATCCTCCTGTTTTGCTTAAAGTAGTTCAACTGGGTCTACGACTATTTCGCTTGACCAAAGAGTTCTCACTAGTATAATAAAAGACTAGAGCAACCAATTCAGATACTGAATCCTTTGGTAAAAGATATACTCCTTTTTTTTTTTTTTTTTTTTTTGAGCATTAAGTTTCCAGCTCTGGGAGAAAGGAGAAATGGTAAAAGAGCACATTTGTCCTAAGATAAAAAGTTCAGCCTCTCCTGGAAATCTCTGTGATTATCTCTAGAACTACTTTGCCAATGGGTGCTCTGAACAGCTAAAGACTGCAGTCTAGAGACCGTGCCTTTGAAGGGGCACAGGGTGCATGCACAACAGGACAATTAGACAATGAAAAATGACTCCTCAAAATTAATTCAACACACTACAAAGGCCTTATGTGGGTTTCAGCAAAGTAACATATGTCCTGAACAATAGTGTTCAATAATTTGTCTCCAACTGCCAATCACTATTAGTTCATTCAGTTCAATTCATTTTCAGTGTGACCGTATATGGACTGCTGTGTGATCCGGTTAAGGAATCAAAAAAAGACAGGTAATTTCTTTTGAGAAATTTGTATTTTTGAGCCTACATTTACACCCTAAAGTGAATCAATGCATAATTTAATTGTTATTTCAGTCTCTTACCTTCCTTGAATAAATCATATTTTGGAGTCACAGCTCTTGAATTTCAGATGATGCTACCCAGGCAAATAAAAACCATGTGCCTGGTTCAGTGATTCAGGAATAACCAATTTCCCTTCCAAACTGAGAGATCTCAAAACAAAACAAAAAATACACAACTGTAGAGTAACCAGACTCTTGAAGCTGTTTTCACCGCTAAGAGCTATGACTCAATGACCCCCAAAAATAAATGTAAGAAAACAAAAAAGAAAACCTTCACCTGAATGAAAAAGAAAATCATGCATGGAAGATGAATATTTATGAAATATTTTTTCTATTGTTGCCTCTAAAATCTTGTTTGCAGTAAAAATCTTTTTTGAATGAGAAATTAGAGTTGGTTAGGTTTCCTTCATGTATGTTAATGTTTTTCTTTTTTATCTCCCTCTCTTTTGGTTCTTTGTAAATGGATTTAATCCAGTTGATTTCTCTAATAGGTAGATTAAATAATAATAAAATAATGGGTGCTCCAGAGATGTAACTAGTGGGTAGTATTTAGGAGTTGGGCTTTGGAGTTGGCCTTATTTGACTTCCAAAAGCTGTGTGATATTAAGCAACTAACAGAAGATTCAAGTTTCTTATCTATAGAATACAAATAATAGTACTTATCTCTTAGGGATGCTGTGAGAATTAAGGGAAATAATTCATGTAAAATGCTTGAAGTTCTAACCATTTAATGTAGATAAATCTACTCATTCATTTAGCAAGTATTTGCTGACTGTGCCCTCTGTGCCAGGCACTATTTTAGATTTTGGGGATGCAGCTGTGAGCAAAAGACAAGATCCCTTCCCTCAGGGAGATTACTTACTAATGAGAGAGACAAGTGTTAAAAATGAATAAATAAATATACGCTGTAAGAGTTGAAAGTGATCTTTCCTATGAAGAAAAACATTCATTTTAATAGCGCTCTTTAACCAAAAGCTATATCATATTAATAGGATTTCCTGGCCAGGGGAATTACCAGGTTTAGATGATAGAATAGAATGACTGCAATATTTCACTCATGATCTTGCCCCATTAACCAACTAGATGCATCACAAAGAAACGTGAAGAGCACAATGGAAGTCAAAATACTTGGGGTTTCAAATATTGTCAATTTTGAAATCTTTTTCAAACAAACACTCTAAACAACAGATAAATTAGATCTGTAAAAAAGAAGATTCTTAATTCTTGATTTGTTAAATTTTTTGAAGTAGGTTGAGAAAGAAAAGTATAATTGGCCAATATTTCTAAAATTGAAAACCCTTTCTGTCCCTAAAGAACTTACTGAAGTAGCATTGATGATAATGATAATTATTATGAATATTTATATTAATTATAATAATAATGATAATTACAATAAAAGCTAAGATTTAGACAAAGATTACTATGCATCACATTTTTGCTAAGCTTAATATCATTGAATCCTAACATACTATGAGTTATGTGCTTTATCATCCTTAATTTAAAAATGAGCAAACCAAGCCTTACAGAAGTTCAATGTCTTCCCTAAGGACACATAGTTGGTAGAGATGAATGTCAAATGCTGTTGTACTGATTTCAGAGCTCTGCTGTGCTTTGCCAAAGCTCTCTGTTCTTAGTGGAGTTTTTTCCTTCATTACCTATTCTAGAAAACAACATTTATTCAGCACCCCAGTATATTAAACATCTTACATATAATGTATTTGTTGATGGTCTAAAAAATATGATGATATATATTAGTCATTTATTAGTAGATAACAAGCCATTCCAAAAGTGAGTGGCAAACAACAATAAGTATTTTTTTTTTTTTTTTTGCTTATAGGTTTTCAGGTCAGGCTAGGAGTCAGCTGATAGAGTTTGAGTTCAATTAGAGTTGGCTTCAAGCCATGGGTCATCCAGATAGTTTCTATATGACTTTCATTTTCTTGTACCATTCAGCTATGTTAAGTATATGTTTCTCATGACAATGACAGAAACACAAGAGAGCAAGCCCAATTATGAAAGAAGATGTCAATCTTTTGTCTTCATCAGGTCCAATAAAATTTCTTTGGCCAAAGTAAGTTTCATGGCCAAACCTAACACCACTGGCATGGGGAAATATACCTGGCTGTCTGTAAAGGCACGTGGCAAAGGATGCAACCACTGAATCCTTAAAATACTATGACTTATGTGCCATTATCACCCACAATTTAAATATGAGCAAACTAAGCCATGCGGAATGTCAATATCTTCCCTATTATAGATACAAGGAATATAAAGATTTGGTGACAATCATGCAACCTATCGTGGATATCTACAGTATTATTACAGATGAAGGATTAGAGACTTAGGTTGCTCATGAAACTTTGTATAGTTAACTCTTAGTTGAAATAGCAAGCTTTTTCTATCTGTTCTCAAAAAACAAGCACTTTCCAATATTGGAAGATGTTAAAGGAGAAAAAAAGAAGGAACTCGAGAGAGCTTATGGTGTATGCCTCCAATCTTTCTCTGTATCCCTTGCAATACTTAATCTTGTTCCTATTCACAGTATACAGTCAATAAATATATGATGATCATGAAATAGCCATCGAGGGCTCCAATTAAACCAGAGGGAAATGCACAGAAATGACAGTATCGAATGGGACATTTTTATAGCTTCTTTTCTCTACTAATGGTGTTCGTATAAAAGAAATTTTAATGAGTAATGCAGAAGTAGAGTTGGCCTTTGAGCAAGGAAATGCATATTTTTAAGGGATAGAGATGATTAAAATGAAATACAGGCATTCCCTAAGTAGGATTATTATAACAAGCAATTTAAAGCAAACCTATTATCCTCCTTAATTTTTACTAAGAAAAATGAAATGAAACAAAACAAAAAACCCATAAACCATGATTATAGATTTGAGCTTCCTAAATGGGGGCAAATTTGGCTTTTGGTTTCTCAAACCGGGGCTTATTCCACATGGTGCTAATTTGATGTACTCTCAATTCCAAATGTTTCAGTGTAATTGATGCCAAGAAAACCAATGTTGCAGGGCAGTTATAATTCTTCTACAACTAAGATATGTCATTTGGGTCCATTGTACTACAAATACATAGAAATCACTGAAAATGTATAGGAATGTTAACTTTTTAAAATTGGGTGAGAATCCAGAGATGGTGTATGACGAATATGAGGCAAAAACCGCAATGATGAGAGCTAACGTTTCTCAACTGCCTACAATGTAACAGTTAATAGGGCACTACCATAATCTGCATGATCACATTCAGACTAATAAGGATCCTTTATTCTTTCATTCATTCAATAAATACATGGTGATCATTCTGTTTTTTCCCAGAACCTGTGCTAATTGCTGGGAATACAGTGTTGAACAAAAGTTAACATGGTCCTTGTCCTCATAGAGCTTATGGTCTAACCAAATAATCACAGAAATAATTATAATATTGTAACTGTGTTAAGTGCTATACACATGAAGTTAATGAGTAATTATATCTGGCTGAAGAGGTCAGGGAATTCTTCCCTGTGGATGTAATTTGAGTTGAGATCTGAAGGATAAGAATAATTTAGTTATGGGGAAGAACATTTGGTCAGGGGAATGGCACATGTGCAAAGACTCGACAGAGAAGCAGAGGAGCTCTGACCTCTGGAGTGGAAAGAGTGAAGAAAAGCAGGGAAGGATGAGGCTGGAGAAGAGATGAGGGTCAGACCATGCAAGACCCGGTTGGCAGATATGGAGTTTTATCTTTATTCTAAGTACAATAGGAAGCCATTAAAGGGAGCCAGAGAAGGAAGAGTCAGCACAAATGACATTATCATAACTCTCTGTGAAGTGGAGATGTGATTGGATAGAGTATGGGCAGGGTGAAGGCAGACTACTGTAATAACTATTGCAATTGTCTAAACAAGGAGTAAAACTTGGACTATAGGGATGGCAGTGGAGTTAAAGAGAAATACCATATTTCAATATTTTAGGACATATTTGAAAAATGTTTAACATATCTGATATCAGGATGCTTCTTAAGCCTCTGTGCTGTAATTAGTTATCCAATTGCCTTTGCCCATGAAAATGCATGGAAATTTTGCAAAATTCAAAAGGTAATAGAGCAACACTCTTAAAAATGGCATATAGCCAAAGTTCTTGATGGCACGGATGACAATATTGTGTAAAAAGTTTTGATCCTTTAGGGTTCTTGAATCAAGCAGTGTGCCAATTGGCAGCATTTCTTTTTTCTTTGAAGCATTTAAAATAATCATGCAGTTACAATTGATGAGATTTTATATTCACTGAACTATAACAAGATGATATTAGCAAGTTAAATTTACAGGGACTAATTAGGTATTGACTATGGAAAACGAGGGAGTATGATGACTCTTAAGTTCCTGGTTTGTTCAAACAGTTAAATAGTGATGTTATTCACCTAAACAGAAAAACATATTAGAGAGCTTAAGGGTTAAAACATGAGCTTAATTTTGGCTGTATTGAATTTGAGATAACTTGGAGACATAAAAGATAATGTGTCTATGAAATAACTGAATATAATGATCTAGAGTGTAGAAGAGAAACATAAAGTCATGAATCAAGAGGTAAATACCATACCAATACTGTTCCCATTTAACCAGTCAGGAGGACAGTTTCCTCTAATTGAGATAAGAGTAATTAAGAAAATTGTCGAAGATCATACAACTTATAGTGGGGAAGACTGGACAGGACTGATTGCAGTGCCTGATGTGCTAAGACACACACAAAATAAAACCTGGACAAACAAATCATCAAAGAGTTAACAACTGATTAAGAAATGTATGGAAATGGAAATACATCAAATCTTATTTGATCTCACAGGTAATTAAAGAAATGTAAACTACAATAATAATGAGATACTATGTTGCCTGTCACATTATTAAAAAGAAAACAAGAACAAAATAACAGGAAAAAAAAAGCCAATGAGGTCACTCATAGTTGCTGGTTATCATTAGATCCTTCTATGGTCATGTCAGATATTACAAATACTTTGGGAAAACAAATGAGCAACATACACCCAAAGAATTTAAAATGCCTATATTTGATCCAGAAATTTCTCTTATGAAATTCAGCCTAAGAAAACAATCTGAATGACATAAAGAAGTTTAAACACACACATAAACACACATTTATCACAAACATTTAACATACTGAAAGATTGAAAACCATCTATGTAATCAAAAATAATTGATAAAATTACTATACGTAAATGCGGTGAACATTATACAATTGTTAAAATAATGCCTTTGAAGTTTTTAATCTGGAAATACATGAAGAAATTAAAACAGAAATAAGTAATTATAGTATATAGTGTGACTATAAAGATGATTTTAAAAACATAAAAATGAAATAAAGAAAATTCCATGAATTTTTATCAGAAACTATCACTATCTAATGTAAATTCATTTATAATGTCAAAGAAAATTAATTAACATTTAAGAACAATAGAAATTTTTAAAATGGGTGACAGAAAGGAACATATGGAACAAATATATGTAAATAATTATTCAATGTAAATGGGCAGCTGGTAATTTGTCATTTCCTAGTCTCAGGTTTCAGTCTACATTTTTTCTTTACTTTTCATTCCTTTTTTCTTTTATTCTTTTGTCTTTTTGTCCTCTTTCCTTTTCTTTTTCTTCCCTTCATTTCTTTTTGAGGGAAAGTAGGTAGTCAGAAGAAGACAGTTGCTTTGTTTTGCTACAGTGTTTTCATTAACAACTGCTCTTGGCTCATGTTCAGGATCCTGGGACCAATGTCTAATTCAGACATCCTCAACTACCTCTCATGTCAAGAGCCAATTGAGATGATATCAATCAATGCCCCACATAAACATTGTCATCCCAGCGAGCTTCAGCCTGTCTGAACAGATGGGGCTTGAATCTCTGGACTCATTACTTACCTTCCAAGTCCTTCCTCTCCTTTGGCAAAACACTAGGATACGGTTACAGTTAAAGCCAAATGGCCTGCATTTTTTGTTCACAGACAGAACATCGTTCTTTTCTTTTTCTTTTTTTTTTTGGTACCATGGCTTCAGCCATTTATCATCTTTACTGAATTGATTCAAGAAGATTTGTGTGACTAATTCATATTTCTAAATAATCTGTTATGGTACAATCCTTGGCAATTCTGAATTTATCTGGGATTTGTGAGGAAGATGAATGTCATTGGCTTGAAAGCCATGTGAGGTAAACCCTAACTCCAACCTTCCTGTCTGAAATAAATCAGCATGCATACTAATGTCTGGTTTTTTGTAATTATCTTAGGTTGAAGAGGGAAAGGATAGTTGAATTAAACTATTGAGCATCTTATGACATGTACAGAGTAGATCATGGCTTGCTAACTCCACAAAAGTGGTTGTAAAGTATAATTAGGGTATATAGATCCAACATCAAGTAAAATTGTCCTTGTTCATCACTCTCTTCATTATGAAGCTACAATCTTTTTTAAGAATATTATTTTATTTTATTTCCTCACTTTTGAAGTCAGTGCAATGCCATATTCTCCCTGAAGTAAAAATAGAAAAATTGAGCACAAAGTATTATTAGCAGAGGTATAGTGAGAATAAATATAATGAACTCAAAAGAGGCTGAGTGTTTTCCTATGAAAATATTGTTCATAGTTTACCTGACTTCCTTGACAGACAGTGTGCTAAAAAGAATTGGGAATGTCACATCAAGGACTCTTATATACTAGAAATCAAAAACTGGTGATGTACAGATTGAATACAGATTTCAGATGGCTTTTCCTATTACAAGGTTTATATTCATTGTTAATTTTTTAAAAATTAGTTATCACAATAAATACTTGGAAAAGTTCAAGTAAAATTGAAACCATCTTTTATGAAACAACCAACAACATCTGACCCATGTTAATCTAGGATTTATTCTACTATAAAGTCTCCAAGATCATATAATATTTATGAATTAATCAAAAATTATTTTTTCACAGTATCAGCTTTTAGATTTGAAAGAAATCTTTCCACTATTTTTCCGTTATACTAATATAAGTTTTCCCTCTCAACTGCATCCCCTAAATTATTTTTGTTTATTGTGTATGTCTAATTTCTTAAGATAAATATCAAATTCTTGTATTTTTCATCTTGTTTTGAAAACCAAGACACTCAAGGCTATGCATTTTCTCACATGCATTTCCTTTTCTGTATCCTATATATGTTTTGATATATGATGTTCTTCTTTTCTCTGCTTTCTAGAGAATTTCAAATTTCACTTTTGATTTTTCTTTTTATTCTATGTTATTTATTATCATCCTTAAAATTGCTAGGATTTTTAACACCCTCAAAATACTTATTTTTAAATAATTTAATTTTAAATAAATTTAAGAGTGTTAAATATTTTAAGGGAGTTAAATTATTTCATTGGATCGTATCAGAGAATAAGCTCTAAAAATATCTTGAATTTTAAAAAAAATTGTGATATTTTTAGTGGAAATATATGTTAAATAACATTTTGAATATTTTTATTTGATGATTATATTACATATGTTCGTTAAATCAAACTTATTGATTGCATCATTGAAGTTTCTATTATCCATTTTCTGGTTACTAAAGCTTTTCAGTTCTGAAAGAGGTGTTTTGAAATCTTCTGTTATGAACTCACAATTCTTTTTTAAATTTTCTTTTTATATTTTTAACAGTTTTACCTTATGTAGTTAGGTGCTATATTGTTCAGAATACATAGTTTGTGACTATTATGTCATCGTATTGAATTTGGCTCTTACACAATGACCTGCATGAGTCATTTTTTGTGCTTTTACACTAAATGCCACCTTGCCTGGTATTACTATTTCCGTTATGGTTACCTATTTATACCAATTTCTTAGTATCTCTTTGCCTAGCTATACTAGTTAGGATGTGGGTTAGGCTCCTCTAAAAATATACAGTTATTTCCATCTCACAAATATCAAGATAAGTGGTCCACAGTTGAGTTCATAGTTCAATGGTGTTAAAATGCAGGGTTTCTAACTTCTTAATGCGGAGATTCCACCTTGTGTTCTGAAACAGCGCATCTTCTATCATTGCTACATTCCAGCTAATAGGATGGAGAAAAGGACAAATGGGTGGGCAGGACCCTGCCTTTCCAGAGAATGACTTGCAAGGTGTAAACGTCACTT
>RJWJ010048575.1:0-10528 GCA_004363605.1 Indri indri | reverse complement strand
ATGTCGGGTAGGGAGGGAGGGGGAAGGGGGAGGGGCGAGGGGGAGGAGGGGACGGATATATGCATACACAAAGGGTGCAATGCACACCCTCCGAGAGATGGACATGCTTGGGACTGGGACTTGGGGGGAAGGGGGGGCAAGGGCATCATACGTAACCTAAACACCTGTACCCCTATAAACAACAAACAATAAAAAAAAATAAAAATAAAAATAAAATAAAATTAGCCATCACAGAGGACCTGGAAACCTCAATCAAGTTCTTAATAGGAGATAGGGTATTGAGAAATGAAATGATGAGACATAATATTTTAAAAGCGGTATATGTGTGTATACTGTTATCATAAACTGGAGGCAAAGGCATCAATTAAGAGGCAACTTCAATGATGAAAAAGGAAAAAGGTCCAGTTGAGATTGCTGGCTATGGAAAAGAAGAGAAAGGGAGACCTGATACTGGTTGCTCTCAGAGCCAGTTATCTGGTTTATTCATCCTTTGCAATTGGTTAGTGCCTGATTGGTTAGTGTCTGTTTTGATTATTCAGTGTTCTGTGCCTTTCTGAATAAACGATTAAAGATGACAGACACTGTCAGAAAAGTGATGAGTATTAATTAAAACCAAAACAGTAAGTAAAATTTTGATCCTAAAGCCAAAATGCTGAATGCTGAACCAACACAAATATTTCATTTTTAAGTTTGAATTTCAATTCTAAGTGATTTTAATTCTAAGCAACTTTTTTATAGTTCCTGAACTAGATCAAACCAGAATTTAATTTCTTTCGAGAATTTTAAATAGAAAAAAATAACAAGGAATTGATTGAAATACCCTTTATTTTGGTCAAATCTAAGAACAAACTGCTTTTTTCCCATTAAAGTTTTAAATGTAGAAATTATTTTTAACTATTCTATTTGTCAAAGGCTTAATTTATTCTATGAAAGTAATATGAGAGTAATATTTTAGTAAATTCTATGACAGATCACAACTTTATTCTTACTTTATTTTGTTTTAGTTTTGCAAATAAATCTTTGTGTGCCCCCAATGAGCATTAAAATTGTATTACTTTCATTTCTATAAAATTATGCAATGGGAGTAAATTATTTTAAATTTGCAATAAAATTCATTTATCTTATCTTACATAGGGCCAAAGTTATATATTCTAAAATTGGTAGTCCTTCCCAAAGAAATAAGCTGTTGGGGATAAAGATTTATAATTTTTCAAAATAATAACTATTAGAGCTGATGGGAGAGGGAAATAACAGAAACACTTATTTAGAAGGTCAACTTTTCTTAAGATACCACTATTATTACATTCAGAAAACTAAAGTATCACTTTTCATTATGTATATTTTTTTTCTTTTTTAATGAAATTTTGAAATAACCACTTCAAATTAACTGTATCTAAGCAACCATCTCTTTCTTACTCTCATAACTAAGGACATTACCAAAACACAATTACATTTTTAATTGACAGTAGAAGTAAAATGTGATATTAACAGTATGATTAATGCAGCCATGATTGTTTCAAATTTCTTCATAACCATTTATGCATACCCAGTTTTTACACTTTTAATAAAGCACACACAATATATGCATTTCAATTAAAGAATACGACTTCCATTCCAGAAAGTATGTCTTGAGAAAAAAAGTAACTTAAAATAAAATTATGGGCCGGGTGCAGTGGTTCACGCCTGTAATCTCAGCACTTTGGGGGGCCAAAATAGAAGTATCACTTGAGACCAGGTGTTCAAGATCAGCCTGGGCAACATAGCAAGACCCCATCTCTCCAAAAAAATTAAAAATTAGCCAGACATGATGGTGGACACCTGTAGTCCTAGCTACTTGAGAGGCTAAGGCAGGAGGATCACTTGTGCCCAGGAGTTTGACACTGAGCTATGATTGCATCACTGCATTCCAGCCTGGCAACAGAGTGAGACCTCTCTCTCAAAAAAGAAAAATTAAAATAAAATAAAAGAGAGAAAGAAAAATATGATGTGACAGTTTGTTTTTAAATGATCAACTCTTATTTCACAGATGATGTCAATAGGATAATAAGTTTATCATATTGACTTCAATCATTCTTTTAGTGAAATCAGCCAAATTGAGCTATTGTTTTGGTATTGCCTTTAAAAAAAATAGGCACACTACAGTTTGAAAAGCATTGCATTAAAAAATTTTGAATTGAAAGGAAAGTAATAAAAAATAATAAACCAAATGAGATTAGTTTATATAAAATATGTAGATGTATGCTGTATTATGTTGCTAGAGCTGCCACAACAAAGTACCACAACAGGGTGGTTTCAACAACAGAGATTTATTGTTTCACAGTTGTGGAGGCTAGATGTTCAGGATCAAGATGTGTTAGCAGGTTGGTTTCTTCTAAGGGTGGTGAGGGAGACTGTGTTCCATGCCTCTGTCCTAGCTTCCAGTAGTTTTCTGACAATCTTTGGCATTGCTTAGCTTGTAGATGCATTTCTTTGATCTCTGCCTTTGTCTTCACATGTTTATGTCTCTGTGTCTGATTCTCCTTACACATGAGCATGTTCCTTCTATGCCTTGTTTGTTGAGGGTTTTTATCAAGAAGGTGTGCTGGATTTTATCAAATACTTTTTCTGCATCTATTGAGATAATCAGATGGCTTTCTTTTTAATTCTGTTTGTGTGGAGAATCATATCTCTTGATTTTCATATGTTGAACCATCCTTGTATCCCTGGGCTGAAACCCACTTGGTCATGTGAATTATCTTTTTAATGTGTGTTGGATTTGGTTTGCTAGTGTTTAGCTGAGGATTTTTACATCTATGTTCATGAGGGATATTGGTCTGTAGTTTTCTTTTTTGATTGTGTCCTTTTCTGGCTTTAGTATCAGGATGATACTGGCTTTGTAGAAAAAGTTAGGGAGGGTTCCCTCCTTCCTGATGTTATAGACCAGTTTGGGTAGGTTAAGAGCCAATTATTATTTGTAGGTCTGGTAGAATATGGACGTGAGTGCATCTGGTCCTGGGCTTTTTTTTTTTTTTTTTTTTTTTTGCTGAGATATTTTTAATTAATGTTTCAATCTCGTTACTCATTATTGGTCTGTACGGGATATCTATTTCTTCCTGATTCAAGTTTGGGAGGTTGTATATTTCCAAAAATTTATCCATTTCCTGTAGATTTTCTAGTTTGTGTACATAGAGATTTTCATAGTAGTATCGGATGATATTTTGCATTTCTGTTGTAATCAGTCGTAATGTCTCTTTTTTCATTTCTGATACAGCTTATTTGGTTCATTTCTCTTCTATTTATGATTACTCTGGCTAGTGGCTTATCAATTTTGTTTATCTTTTCAAAGAGTCAACACTTCATCCTTCTTTTAAATTTTGATTTCTACTTCACTTAGTTCTGCTCTGATCTTTGATATTTCTTTTCCTCTGCTAACTTTGGATTTGATTTGTTCTTTTTTTTTAGTTCCTTGACGTGTAATATTAGGTTGTTAATTTGGGATCTTTCTGTCTTTAAGGCATTTAAGGTTATGAATTCCCTCTTGGCACTGCTTTTTCAGTATCCCAGAGATTTTGGAAGCTTGTGTCATCTTTGTGTTCAATCTGAATAATTTTTGGTTTCCATCTTGAGTTTGTCATTGATCTAAGGATCATTCAGCAACATGCTGTTTAATTTCCATGTATTTGTATAGTTTTGAGAGTACCTCTTGGAGTTGATTTCTAGTTTTATGCCACTGTGGTCTGAGAAGATACATGGTATGATTTGGATTTTTCTAAATTTGCTGAGACTTGTTTTGTGGCTTCACATTTGACTTATCTTGGAAATGTCCCATGTGCTAGTGAGAAGAATGTATGTTCTGTAGTTTGGGGGTAGAATGTTCTGTAAATTTGTCATTGTTCTAGAGTTCCATTTAAGCCCAGGGTTCCTTTGTTGATCTTCTGCTTTGGCGATCTGTCTAGTTCTGTCAATGGAGTGCTAAAGTCCCCAGCTATTATAATGTCACTGTTTATTTCTTTCCTTGGATCTATAGAATTTGTTTTATGAATCTGAGAGCTCCTGTGTTAGGTGCATATATATTTAGGATTGCTATAACTTCTTGTTAAATTGATCCCTTTATCATTATGTAATGACCATCTTTGTCTTTTTTATCATTGTTGAATTATAGTTTAATTTATCTGATATGAGAATAACTACTCCTGCTCACTGTTGGTTTCCATTGGTGTGGAATATTTTTTCCACCCTTTACATTGAGTCTTTTCCAGTTAAATGGGTTTCTTCTTAGAGATAGCATAGATATAGGTTGTGGGGTTTTTTAATCCATTGAGCCTACCTATATCTTTTATGTGGGGGATTAAGATTGTTTACATTCAATGTTAGTGTTGATATGTGAGGTATTATTCTGATTATCATTTTGATTATTACCCAACTGCTTTGTTTTCTCTCTTGTGTTACTGTTTTATTATAAGAGCTGTGAGTTTTAACTTTCAGGTATTTTTACACTGGTGAGTATCAACTGTTCTGTTAGATGTATATAGCACTTTTAAGGATCTCCTGTAGGGCAGGTCTAACGGGAAAAAATTTCCTTAGTGTTTTCTTTTCTGGGAGAGACTTTATTTCTCCTTCATTCATGAAACTTAGTTCTGCCAAATACAAAATTATTGTCTGGCAGTTATTCTGTTCTAGGAGACTAAAGAAAGGACCCCATTCCTTTCTGGCTTGTAATGTTTCTCTTGGGAAGTCTGCTGTTAGTCTGTTGGGTTTTTGTGGGTAAGTTATTTGATGTTTTTGCCTCATGTCTCATAGGAGTTCCTCCTTCACATTGACTTTGGCCAGTCTGACTATTAAGTGCCTTGGTGCTGCCCTTTTGGCAGTGAATCTTCTAGATGTATGTTGAGTTTCTTATATCTGGATGTCTAAATCTCTAGGAAGACCAGGGAAGAAATTTTCCTCAATTATTCCCTCAAATAGGTTTTCTAGACCTGTGTTTTTTCTTCTTCACCATCAGGAATACCTGTGATTCTTATGTTCTGTCATTTTACATAATCCCATATTTCTCATAAACTTTGTTCCTGTTGATTTTTTGTTCTTTATTTTTGACTGACTGGGTTAATTCTAAAGAATATTTTTAAGCTCTGAAATTCTTTCTTCTTGGTCTAGTCTATTCTTAAAACTTTCTATTATGTTTTGTATTTCCCTAAATTAATTTTTCATTTCTAGAAGTTCTTTTTTTTTTCAATATTTCTATCTCTTTAGTAAATTTTTCTTTCATTTCCTGAATTATTTTTCTGGTTTCTTTTAGTTGGCTTTCCCTTTTCTCTTGGACCTCATTGAACTTCCTTATAATCCATATTTGAAACTCTTTATCTGTCATTTCAGTGTTTTCATTTTGGTTGAGATCCATTGCTAGAAAGCTGGTGTGATCCTTTTGGGGAGTCCTTTCACTCTGATTTCATTCTTCCAAAGTTCTTGCACCAATTCCTTCTCCTCTAGAGCAGCTGTAATTTCTCATTTTTATATTTTCTTCTGTTTCGATGGGCTTTTTGTTTCTCTCCCTGTTAAGGGGTGCCTGTAGCATATGTTGGATAAGGACTTTTGCTTTCCTTGTGGGTACTTTGAGGGTAGTCCAGGTTCTGGATGGATGCCTTCGTTATAGATATCCTTAGTGTGGTGGTTTTCTCAATTGCTAGCTATTTGTAGGCTGAAGCTATGGTAAACTATGTGCATGGGCAGATTTTCTGCCTCTTGTTGACAATGGAAGATGGAGGTCTTTGAAATCTTTTCTCTTTCTCCAGTCCTGTGGTCTTCTTAACAGTATGAATTATATTGAGATTCCCATTTTAATCTCTAAGTCAGTAGGTGATGCTTGTGGTTGAGTCAGCCATGCCCTGTATGAATAAATCAGTAAATGCTCTAATGGGCCCTACAAGTTGTCCTCCCTGACAGTAGGTGGCGCTTGCAGGAAAGAGCCAGCTGTAGTGGTGTTTTTTTGGGGACCTGTGACCACCCCTAGTCAATCAGGAGAAACACTTGGATGCCCCAGGTGGTGGGTGGGGCCCTGGAGCTCCTAGGGGACCCTTTCTTATGCTCTACCACAGCTGAGATGTGTGGAGAGGTGAGGCTGGGGGGTGCTATGTTGGGTGGGCCCACATTCAGGTTCCACAAAGTCAGGTATAAGAGTTGTCTCAGCGGGGATTGAGGGTCAGCTCCCAGGTCACTGGTGAAAGCCACCAGGAAGGTGCTGAAGTGGCCCCACCAAGCCAGAAAGTCTGTTTGCAGGGGAGGGACAGTCTGGAAGTCAGTCTGGCAGGCAGACTCTTCTCCTTCTTCTCCTTGCTCTGGAGATCTCCTCTGGCTTCTGGCCATAAGCAGCAGCCCAAACAAGTCGAGCTCACCAGCAATGGCACCATGTGCTGGGAGCTTCCCTACCCAGGATCCCACCCTGACTGAAAGCATGGCTCTGAACCACATCCCACTCTCCTTTCAGTTCTGCCCTCATGGGCTCCCTCACCTCCTAAGATCAGTTCACAAATCTCTCTTCCATTGCCCCAAACAAGAAAATTGAGTCCTGGAGGTATTCACACTGTTCTTGACCTTGCTTCTTTGTCATTGAGCTTTTTCTGCTTATAACAGCATTAGCAATTATCTATTGTATTTAAGTATATTCAGACAAAAACATTTTTAGAATATTCTGAGATAGAGGTGTAAAAGGACAGTAGGCTTTTGAGTTTCCTTAAAACCCTGAAAATCATAATAACCTTAAATGGGTATTTTCATTAGTAAGAAATGATAAAGAATGTAATTTTGCTCCAAATGTCATCATAGTTTGATAATTAGTTTTATAATAACAGTTTTGTAATAATTGGCTTCAAACAAAGAGTTTGGAAAAAAATTTGATAGTGTATGAGAAAGGACCATTCAGTGATATTACCTACACCAAAATTGATTCTTCTGTCATCAGAAAGGCAAAGGTAATTAAGACAATAGACTTAGTCAATAGTCTTCATTCATTCAACAAAAACAAAAAACAGAGACCAGTATGAGGTTGAGGTGGGACATGAAATTGAAATAGCCTGGGAAGAAGACTTGGCAACCTGAGCTAATGCAATCAGCTAAGAGAAGACTCAAGTTGAGGCCTAACCAGTGATACAAGCTGGGTGTTAGTGACAAGGAGAGTTGATTCCCCATGGGCCTGGTTGTTCAAAAGAAGCTTATAGGTCCTCGAAGTCCTCCTCATCAGTCTTTTCCCTGCAGTATTCCCACCCTGTCAGCTACACAAAACCATGGGCTCTGGAATGGGGCATCTACTATGATGTAGTAGACATCAGGTATATATATGTGGACCACATGAATAAACAAAAGGAAAATGCTGGTATCTGGACACCTGACAGTATCTTTAACAAAGATGAACACTGTCCTCACTGTTAATGTTTAATACAATCTCATGCACTTGATTTTATGTGCCTTCTGGGAGAAATAGGCCTAATATGTTGTTAACACAGATGAATGGCTGCCTAAAGAAGGCTATAAAGAATTTTCTGTGTAGTGTGGAGCCAAGAAACTGAGTTATAACTTAGGATTTCCCACCTAATATCCCTATTTTCAACAACTAAAATATATGTGATTATAATAGCATAGGATTTTGGAAGAATATAAAAACAAGATAAAAAACAATGCAGTATATAACTTCTGATGTTAGGATTGGTGTTAGGCCATATGTGTAGCAAATATTAACTTCAGATTACAAACTCAGCAAAAAAATGTAAATTGCTTTTATTTTTTTTCTCATGGCAGAAAATCTCTACTTCTAGCCCTCATTTCATCTAAGTCAAGTCTTTCTCAATCAATTTAGATTCCCTCCATTTTCTCTAGGGTTGTGTCTAAATTCTGGGAGCCTATATAATGTCATGAGGTCAATGGGTTTTGCTGGATGGAATGAAGAGTGATAGAGAATCTGCCTTTTCATTATCATCTGTCCACGTAGACATATGATGATGTAAGTATCATCCAACCTGGTCTTCTGCCACAATGGAACACAGATTTCCACTGTGTCCCCAATTTTGAAAACTTATTTTGAATCTCAATCTGAGAATTGTCTTGTTTGTTCTTTGCTTCTCTTGTGTCAACCCCTTCCTGAGACATGGAAGTGAGCTAACTTCCTGGACCAAAGAAAGACAATAAAGGCTTTGAGGAAGACCAGAAGGAAGGATATTCATCAGTTAATACATGAAAATAGATCCTATTAGCAATGGAAAAAACATTCAAAATTTTTTGAGATCATATCTTTGCAAAAGTATCAGTTTAACATTTTGGTAAAAGTTATAAACTTTAAATATAAAACATTTGAAAATCATTCTAACTAGTCATTACTTTATAATTTAAATCAAAATGTTTTCTTTATTTAAAAGAGGGAAAATGGAAGTATAAAAGGAAATAAATAAAAAGAATACACAAGCCACTACTTAGAATTAACATTACTTACATAGCCTTGAAGATTTTTTCCTATGCTTATGCATGCACATACCTGTACATATTTGTTTTTTACAAAAATTAAATAATACTATATATCATTATTTTGTAACCTGATTTTTAAAGCTAGTCCTAAACATACTGATATACAATATTTTGGATTAGTTTGATGAAGAAAATTATTAGACCAATATGTTACATACTAAATTTAAGTGTAAAATATAAATTTAACACTAAGTTTTTAGATGGCTAGTATAGAAAATTTAATGACTTATGTGCATGTTTTTGCCAAAAACAAATAGTGTATTGTTTTCTTCAATCACTCTTCAGTAAATACTGGTTTAAATTATCTTTAAAAATGTCTGCTAAACATAAACAGAGTAAACCAGGATAGTGCTATGCAGGGAAGTGTCTATTTTCACATGTTTGACTGACAAAGAGCCCCTAAATGCTACATTCACCCCACAGAAGTCCTCATAATCTGATTGTCATCTGTTTCATTCTGCTACCTTGAGCTTGCCTTGCTGCTGGGACGGTCCAGCACCCATTCCTCTAAACTTCTGAATTATTAGTTCCTACCAGGGTCAAGACAGAATAAGGTCAACGATGAGAAAATAACAATGAAAAGAGGAAAGAAGTAATGACTATCTCCCTGCATGTGACCCTCCCCCAGAAACTGATATAGTACACATTAGCTCATTTGGATCTCCAAAATGCAAAAGAGTTCTCCTCTCTCCTTTGTAAAAAGAGCCATTATTTTCCTCCAGGTATATCTTTGACTTTCTCCAAGGACAAATTAATAAAAGACAGATAATAATCTTACCCTTTGGGTATTCCTTTGTTGTTATAGCAATAAACGCCCTTAGAAATTTCCAAATGAATGAGTGCTTGCTTTGGGTTTAGGCAAAACTACAGGCAGTATTCTGCTTCCTACAAGTCCAAGAGATACACAAAAATTTGATCCAAAGTTATAGTTTGGAAAAGAAAAATAAAAATCAGGTAATCCATTGCAGAAAGGAGAAAAGGGAATGGAAGGGCAACTTTATGATTTCCTTTTTGTTTTTAAATAAGCAGTGTCTTTCTGTTTCCATTTTCATGTTCATTTTTATCACCTATTTTTATAACTATTTTTACTTTTTAATCATAGAAGTTACATTTTCAAATAGATAGCTTTGATTCCTAACCCTTAATTTCCTAAGGCTTAAGAAAGATAAAAATGTACAAATAAATCTAATTCTTATATTAAAAATCTAATTACTTCCTGAGGTTTCCAGAAGATCAATCTGAAATGTTCTTTAAAAAAGAATTCCTTTTTATTTTTATTACTTTGTAAAAATCAGAATATGTTGCCCTCAGGTTATATCTTGTATTTTAAATTCTTTAGACTACTCTAAAAATTACATAAAATATAATAATAATTATAATTTATTCATTTACATTGTCTATCAACTTTTACTGCATTTCTACTGTGTGTAAAGTATTGTGCTAAATGTTACTGGAAATACTAAGAAGAGAAAAATCCCAGCCTTCTTTCCAAAAATTATTTGGTCTTTCAATGGAAACAATGGCCAGTAAATAAAGGCAGATATTAGAACTTGGGTAAGCAGAGACAAAACATAAACATAAAACAGATTATAAAATCAGCAAGCTGGAAGTAGAAAATCAAAGGGCATTACAGAGGGAGATGTATCCAAACAGGGTAGTAATTTTGCAACAATCAAAGGTGGCTGGTATCTAGTCTAATGATTACATTTTAATAAGAGATTTAATACACTATCTGGAGAATTGTGATATTGAAAAAATCTGAAAGTTTGGACAGTGCCAACTGTTCATGCCCTACACCAAACAAATCACATGTCATTTTAAAGCAAAATCCATGAAAAAAATAGAACACATTTTTAGACATATAGATAAATTCTTTGAGCACACTGGCTTAAATAACTAATATATGTCAGTAATAAGCAAAGTAGCAGATTAAACCTGGTTTAATCACTTTTGAAAGCAGGGAGCAACCCTGAGTCTCTCTCATCCCCAAAAGTCTCACATAGTTCCTGGCACATTATCAGGACTCAAGAGCCAATTAATT
>RJWJ010048574.1:0-10542 GCA_004363605.1 Indri indri | reverse complement strand
CCTCTCACAACAGGGCAGCTTGTTTCTTCAAAGCCACAAGGGAGAAAGAGAGTTGATCTGCTGGCAAGATGGAGTATTATGCAACACGACATAGTCAAACAAGCAGGCTTCAAAAGTGTCAAAGTCATGAAAAATAAGGACAGACTATGGAACTGTCACAGAGAGGAGGAAGCTATGGAACATGACAACTAAATGCAATATTGATCCTGGAACAGCAAAAAGGTATTAGTGGAAAACTGGTGAAATTCAAGCTAGTGCTTTATTTTAGTTAACAGTATGAGATTAGTTTTTAAATTTTGATAAATATACCATGGTTATATAAGCTGGTGACACAGAGGAAAGCTGAGTGAAGGATATATGGGAAATTTACTGTTTTTACAGTAAATCTGAGTCAAAAATTGTCTGAAAATAAACAAAATTGAGTATAAAAAGAGAAACCAGATAAAAGTGACATAAACTCAAGATTCCATTATATGAACTTTCAAAACAAACAAAAGTTATTTATGGCTATTGAGGACCCTGTGGGGAGATACCAAGAAAGGACATGAAGGAGACTTCTGTGGCGCTGGAAATGTTTTGTGTGTTGATCTGGGTGGTGATTATATGCAAAAGAAATAGGGTTGAACTGTTAAACTCAACATAGAAAATTGATCTCAATGCAGTAACATAGAAAAAGATGAGTAATATAAAAGAAAATCTAAGAGAGATGAAGGGCAGAATGAAAAGGTCCATCTATATCTAATAAGAGTTTCAGAACTAAAATTAGAGAATGGGGAGCAGTAGTACTTGGAGATACAGCGTCAGAGACAGTTACATAATTTAATAAAGAGATGTCTTTCAGGTGAAAGAACATGTTGAGTTTAAAATAGGGTAAATTAAATTAACACCAAATTCCAATGTAATAAAAGAACAGAGTATCAAAGACAAAAAAAAAGTCTTTTGTTTTTCTTCTTCTTCTTTATTAATAAGAGACAAGGGTCTCACTCTTGCTCAGGCTGATCTCGAACTCCTGACCTCAAGCGATCCTCCAGCCTCGGCCTCCCAAAATGCTAGGATTAAAAGTCTTAAAAATTGTCAGAATTAAAATTCTCATGGTTGGAGTGGGAATTTATAGATAAGTAAAGGGACAATAGAATAATGTATGTAGTAATGGATTAGAGCTGGAAATATCAGTATGAGATCATGCTTAGCTTAATTTGCATGCATATGGTTACATATAAAAATAGTTGTTGATATGTATATATACACAGGTTCGTATACACATATATATTTCTTTGCTGCCAGTTCAGAGGGCCTAAACAAAACACCATAGTAGCAACAAGCAAACCTAGAGCCTGAATCTTGGTCTCTAATACCTTTCTTTCATGAAAGGAGTAAGGCTTCTTGTAGAAATGACTGATTCTAGGATTGGAGCAGGAAGTGTATAATGTTAGCCTAAAACGTCTTGTAGTGCTGGCTGGAAAGTAAGGGGAAAAATATGACAGAGGTGTGTCAAAGGTGCTCAGGACCCATCAGAAGGAGTTCCCAATGACCAAAGCTGGAACAATTTGAGCAACAAAATAAATTAGTTAACATAGCATTATAACCCAAAGTATAAAATAAATATTCATAAGTTCATACTGACATGAATAAACAATTGAATACATTACTACAAGAGGAAGAGACAAATCTCCAGTGCAGAAGAATTCCAAGTAATTTATGTTCTACCCTCAAGGAAGTTCAGCATGACTCCCCACACCTTAGATGGGGGCTGCACGCAGTGCCTTCCAAAGAGTACAGTATTGAAAACAAGAAAAAAAAAATAGTAACTTTACAATGAAGAAATCTGAAAAACCCTTCCTCAGCCAGGTGAACAAGGTCAACATCGACAGTCCTAAACCATGTTGATAGTCTGTAACCTCGATACGGTGTGATGAAAACGGCACTTTAACTCTGTAGTTTTCCCCCCTGAAACCCCCCTCCCCCCAGTTCTAGCATGAGGAAAATATCAAAAAGATTTCAGTAGTAAGACATCTTACAGAATATCTGATCAGTACTCCTCAAAATTATCAAAGTCATCAAAAAGAGAAGTCTGAGAAACTGTCGAGCCAAGAAGAGCTTGAGGAAACCTGATGACTACACACAATATGTTATAATGGATGAGATCTTGGAACAGAAAATAGACATTAAGTAAAATCCCTATGGATCCGAATAGTTGGTGGACTTTAGTTAATAATCATGTATCAACACTGGTTCATTAATTGTAACAAACGTACCACACTAATGTAAGGTGTTAATAAAAGGGGAGTTGAATGTAGAATATATGGTAACTTTCTGTACTACATTCGAAATTACTCTGTGAATCCAAAACTGTTCTAAAATTAAAGTTTATGAAAAAACACTACTTGCAGAGAAATGCCAGTTGGATTGACAGGAACTTAACTACAACAGCGATTAGTGGTCATGGAAGACAGATTATATACAAAAGGATTCATCAGATAAATAAATACATTGAAGATAACGGTTGCCAAGTTTCTCACTCTCAGGGAAGGCAATTACACATATGGAAAGACGACATAAGAATGAATCTTGTGGTGTTGGATTGGATTTGGATGTATCAATATAAACTCATAGTTGTCAAGATAGATGACAGATGAGAAATAGAAAGAAACGAGAGACAGAAAGAGAGAGAGAGAAATGCAAATGTGTGCATGTACCCACACTCTCCCTGTCCATATTACACATATTCCTTAGCTTGGTTAACTTACAGGGCTTGGGAGAAATGACATCCCAATAGTAATGAGCATATTTTGTTTTCTAAATGCCATTGCCCACTAAAATGAACCAGTGCTCCCTGAAGAAATGGCTGAGTCCAGGACTGAGGTAGTATAAAATGAGATTGAGACATCTCGTTGTGGTTGAAGGGAAGGATGTAATCAAGGAATGATGACGATGTGTCAAAAGAACATAGACCCCAGTTTCTAAGGGTCTTCCACTGGCCAAATCTGGGATAACTTCAACATCAAAATATGTGATCAAAATATGTGATCAGATAAATAGTATCTGATTATAACTCATTGGAATAACATTAAGAAGCCATGGATATAAAAGTATGAGTGAATTCATTGAAAGTTTATTGAGAAGAGGGATATTGTCATAGTCTCAAAATAACTTTGCACATGTCCTTCAACAAATGAATAGATAAAAAAAATGTGCTATGCATACATAATGGAATACTATTCAGCCTTAAAAAGAAGGAAATCTTGTCATTTGCAACAATATAGATGAAGCTGGATGGTATTACATTAAGTGAAATAAGCCAGGCACAGAAAGACAAATATAGAATGATCTCGCATATATATAGAATTCTTAAAAAGTTAAACTCATAGAAGCAGAGAGTTGAATGGTGGTTACCAGGGGCTGAGGAGGGTAGGGCAGAGGGGTATTGAGAAGATGTTGGCCAAAGGACACGAAGTTTCAGTTAAACAGTAGGAATAAGTACAAAAGATCTATTATAACATCATGATGACTATAGTCAATAATAATGTATACATGCTAAAACAATGTATAGTATACTTGAAAATTGCTAAGAGATTATATCTTAAGTGCTCTTACCACAAAAAAAACAAGTATATGAGGTAATGTGTATGTTAATTAGCTTGAGTTAGCCATTCCACAGTGTGTACATGTATTACAACATCATGTTATATACCATAAATATATACAATATTTATTTGTGAATTTGCATAAATAAATAGCAACTCAACACAGCATATTAATAATTACAAAAAGAAAAATGATAACTTTCTAGTGAAGAAGGCTGGCAGATACCATTCGAGTGATTAAAGTAAACATTTTCAGTGACGGAGCAAACTCAAACTGTGCCACCTGATACGATGCGATGAGCAGAATACCTCATTGTTTCTGTGACATTCCCGCCAAAGACAAAAATCTTAGATCTGATCATGAGGAAGCACCAGACGAGCCCAAATTGAGAGACAGTCTTCAAAATAACTGGCCAATAGTCTTCAAAAGTGTCAAGATAATGCAAGTCCAGGAAGTAACTGAGGCATTCTCCCAGTTTGAAGGAGACTAAATGGACGTGACAGCTAAGTGCAGTAAGTGATTTTGAACTGAATCATTTGGCTATCAATAATTTTATAAGAATAACTGCTGAAATGTGAAGGAGTATGATGATTAGCTGAAATAATGCAAAATGTTATTTTTCTGATTTTGATGGTTGTACTTTTATGGAGGAAAATGTCCTCTTTTTGAAAAAATACATGCTAAAGTACTTAGGGATGATGAAACATCGTGTTGGCAATTCAAAAAGGGTTCAAAGAAAAAAGTTCTTCTCACTGTTACTGAAGTTTTTTGAAGTTTCATTTAGAACAAAGAGTAAAAGGAAATGAGAGGATCTACAATGTATGGGAGGCCACAGCCAGGCCCCCTATGTTGTGCTGACATCCCAACCACACAGATCTTCCCTCAGCCCAGCTGTAACCAGTGTCAGCAGGGTGCCTACGGTGGGACCAAAACTATCAGAACCAGGGCCAGTGGCTGCCAGTCTGTGGAAGCTACAACTTATGGAAGCTACTCTGGGAGCACAGGCAGGGAAAGCACACAGGCCAGTGTGCCCCAGAGGGTCCCCTCTGGCTTCCTCTGCCAGTACCCACCTCGGCCCCCTCCTCTACCCCTCTGGGTCCTGTGGTGCTGGGGCCAGCATCATCCCAGGGCTACCTACCTGCCCAGCTTGGCTCCAGCCTACTGCATCTCCCCCGAGGGGCATCTTCCCCCACACCAGGACCATGCATTTTTCTCTGGATCCAAACTGGCAACAATGACCTTTTATTTTCTGTTTGTCTCCCCAACCTCTCAACTACTCTTCTTCCTGTCTTTTTCCTTTTTGACTAAAGAATCCCTCCCTCTCCTTGGTCATACAGTGACGCCACAGTGACTCCACCTGTCCCAACCTCACGCAGGTGGTTGTAAATTCTTCCAAGAGCTGTTTTACTGTTTGTGTTTCAGGATTAGTTAATAACAATAATAATAAACTTTAAAAATACTCATAAGTTTAAAAAGCAAGATGTGAAGGGAGGAAGCAGTAATAGAATTTTTTTGGCAAATATGTGCTTTTTTAATTTTTAGGATTTGCTCGTTTTTATTGTGGGTTCAGGTGTTGATATTTTATCAAGATAACCATTTCTTTGCTGAGTTTGGTGGATTGAAAAAGAGCTGTACCCTCAGAACAAAACACACAAAAAATAAAACCACAGAATTGTCTTTAACTTGACCACTTTTTATTATGATGTCTCAATTCTCTGTAACTTTGCACACAAGCTTTTGTGTTGCTTTGAATTATAACTGCTTTTTGTATTTGCAGAGAGTGTAATTATTGAATTTGAAACCTTTAAAAAAAAGTGGGAGCAAAATAAAATTTTTTTCTACCAAAGACTACATGATTTTGTTACAAGCAAACTCTCAGAGTGAGAGCTCCCAAAAGACAGACATTTGTAGATCGACAGGGAGAGGTTCAGGAGAGGCCAGGTTATGTTAAGCCAACAAACCACCACACTACTCTTCATGGATCACATCGCAAGGGGGTCTGGGGTAGCTGGAGCTCCATCCCATGTTCTCCTCACTTTGAGGTCCTGCTGCCCTCTTTGCAATGTCTCGTAAAGCTTCAGCTTAGCCTCAGCACACTTAACTTCTGCTCATGTTTCATTGGCCAACATCGTCGCATCCAGGAGGGAGAGGAAGTATAATTCTACGACAGGAGAGACAATGAATATTTTGAACATAATACATCTCCTATAGCTTGATAGAAGAAAGGAGAGACATGCAAGAAAAATAGTAACTCATTAATACAGTGAGCATGTTTGTGCATTAAAAGAAGTATTGATGTAAAATAAAAAAAAAATTGGGGTTTTAGAAATGAGGCGGGAAATCTGGGACAATGAAAAGTGAAAGGGATATGAAGTTTAAGTTCTTTTTACTTTTTCACATAAGAATAAAGGCATTGATTAACTCTACTATTTTTAGGTAAATATACATTTTAGATGAAGTCATTAAAAGAATAAAAATATAATGTATACTTTCTCATTTCAGTTGATTAAAAAGTTATATAAAAACCATGTCCAATCTAATAAAAATAGCAAATAAATAAATATAAATGAAGAAGAAACACAGTAAATGAAGACACAAAATAAGATGGCAAAAATAAGTTAAAATATTCAATGATGATCATAAGTGTAAAAGGATTAAATGTAAGCATAAAGGACTTCAAACTAAATTTTTAAAGATATATAATCCATCTATATGCTACTTACAGAAAATAATCTTTTATAAAATGGCACGAAAAGGTTGAATATAAATGGATAGAAAAATAAATAACATTCCTGCAATCCAATTAAAAAGCTGTTCTAGTGATATTAATATCAGACTAAGCAGAATTGCAGCAAAGAACATTGATAGACCTAAAGAAGAAGAATGTTTAAGCATAGAACAAATTACAGATGAAATATGATCACGAATTTATCTGTACATAGCTATATTTTCTTGAAACATATACAGCAAAACAAATACAATTAAAAGGAGAAATAAATCACTCCAAAATCAGTGTAGGAAATTTTACCACAACAGTTTTAGAAATTGAAATTTCAAACAGACAAAAACATCAGTAAGATTAAAGACAATTGGATAACACAGTAACAAACTTTATTAGATAGATAACTCCAAATTCAACAAAATAATAGTATTAATTATTTGCAAGGGTATTTTATAAATTTATGTAAAAGGCCACAAAGCAAACCTTAAATTTTTTTTGAAAGATTCACTCTTATGTAGATTAAGTTCTTTAATCAGAATTAGATTTAAAAAAACAAATAAAAAACAAAATCTTAAAAACACAACTGGAAACTAAAAAGCATGATCCTGAAAAACGAATTAAGTATCAAAGACTTTTTTCAAGATGGAGCAGTATTTTCATAGTCTGTGTACTCAAATCACATAGCATTGAGAGATAAATTAAAAAAGAAAACCAAAAAGAGTTAGCTGGCCAAGAATGCAATAAAAACCTCTCTTTGAGCAAGAAACATAACAGAATACATATAGCTATGAGTAAGCTGAAGCCATAGCTTTGTGGTTTCCCACCATGCATAGAGAGGCTATCTGATTTTGAAAGCCAGTAGATTAAGAGAGAGTAGGGGTGCCCCACTCTGAACAGGAGCTCGATGTCGGCCTTGTGAAAACTGGGGTGGGACTAGCTTGCTGGAGATCTCAGGCAGAACAACAGATGCTAATTGCTATCTTGGATCATGGCTAAAGCAATCTTCAAGCCAAAGTAGGTGCAAGAACAGAAACAGCCTTTCAACCAGTAACAGAAGCAAGATGTCTACTGGCTAGCCAACTGGATCTGCAAGAACTCCAACATAGCTATGGAGAAAATTTTAAGAACTACCAATTGAGACAGATCCAGAATGTTTTGTGAAGGCAACCCAGAAAAATCACTAAGCAGGAAGAAGTGAACACAGCAAAGAGAAAGAGAATATTTTTTTAATGAAAATAGGCAAAATAGACTGGGAAACAAAATTATAAGACAATCAAGAATTCTAATATTATCAAAGAGATAGTATTTGCAAGAACACCTTATAAATGTATAAAAATTGTAAACTGACATACCAAGATGTAAGAGTAGAGTAGTGTCTGCCAACTTTCTCCCTCCTTTAACAGTTTATTTCTCTCCCCCTCCTGCCTCTTCTTGAAGGAACTCCCTGAGGCCCGTGAACTCCCTGACCATGTGAAGAATTCAGAGATACTCCCAAGCACCCATGTCTCTCCAGACTCAGGTGTGGGCAGTGGGTTCCAGTGACCTTTACATCACAGGCCACTTTACAGCTGAGGAAAGATAGACTCCAGTGATACAATTAGGCTCTAGGAGGGGGAGGGAGACCACCTGGATTAATTTCCTAGGGCTGCCACAACAAATTGCAACGAACTTGGTGGCTTAAAATAGAAGAAATTTATTATTTCACAGTTCTGAAGGCCAGAGGTCCTGATCAAGGTGTAGACATGGTCATGCCCCCTCTCAGGAATCTCAGGAAGAATCTTTCCTTACCTGTTCCTGTTTCTGGTGATTGCCCCAAATCTGGTTTTTTTTGTCTTTGTTTTTGTTTCTTTTTTTGTTTTTGTTTTGGCGTGGTATCACTTCAATCTCTTCCTACATTGTCATATGGCCTTCTTCTCTGTCTGTCTTCTGTCTAAATCTCTCCTCCTCTTAGAAAGACACCAGTCATTGGATTTATGGCCCACCCTAATCCAGTATGATCTCATCTTAAATTGATTACATCTGCAAAGACCCTATTTCCAAACAGGGCCATAATCACAAGTATTTGGGATTAGGACTTCAACAAAACTTTGGGGGGAATACAATTCAACCCACGATACTATCTGTAAGCCAATACATGTTTTTATCCCTTTCTATACTTTTTGGGGAAAGAAAGTTAAAGTGGTGCCTTCACCCTGATTTTCTCCTATCTGGCAGAGATACTCACCTAACCTGACACCCTATTGTCCGTCACTGCTCCAGGCCTCCCTGTTTCTTAATAAAAGTGTCTTTGTAATTTTAAGCAATTATAACATAGATTCTAGCGAGGCAAACTTTGCTTTATAAAATTTCTTACAAAGGCTTTGAACTAAATGTTTATGATATCTAAAAGACACACACAGGTATCTAAGAATTTAGGAGAGAAAATTAAACAGGAGTGGTGCAAGAGCAAAAGGAGATAGACAGGAAAAATGTCAGAAATCTTGAAAATAAAAATTTAGTTTTTGAAAAATAAGGGAGGTTGAAACCTCTGCCCTGGATTTTTGTTTTGTTTTGTTTTGTTTTTGTTTTTGTTTTTGAGACAGAGTCTCACTCTGTTTGTTGCCCAGGCTAGAGTACCATGGCATCAGCCTAGCTCACAGCAGCCTCAAACTCCTGGGCTCAAGCAATCCTTCTGCCTCAGCCTCCCTAGTAGCTGGGACTACAGGCATGCACCACCATGCCCGGCTAATTTATATATATTATATATATATATATATTTTTTTTTAGTTGTCCAGCTAATTTCTTTCTATTTTTTTAGTAGAGACGGGGTCTCGCTCTTGCTCAGGCTGGTCTCGAACACCTGAGCTCAAACGATCCGCCCGCCTCGGCCTCCCAGGGTGCTAGGATTACAGGCGTGAGCCACTGCGCCCGGCCAGCCCTGGATATTAATGAGTCAGAATTCATAAATTTAAAGATAAGTCAGAGAAACAGGGACTTTTTTTTAAAATGTGGAAGAATTAATTGAGCATCTGAAAAATAGGATGATAAATTTCTGGGAAAGAATGGGGGAAAAGGGTAGAGAAACAATATTTGAGATAGTGGTATCTAAGATTAACCAAATTTATGAAAACTATTAGTCCTCAGAGTTAAAAGAAACATAAAAGAAAGTAAATTAGGGCCAGGCGTGGTAGCTCAGGCCTGTAATCCTAGCACTCTGGGAGGCTGAGGCAGGAGGATCACTTGAGCTCAGGAGTTTGAGACCAGCCTGAGCAAGAGCGAGACCCCACCTCTACTAAAAATAGAAAAAACTAACCAGGCGTGGTGGTACGTGCCTGTAGTCCCAGTTACTTGGGAGGCTGAGGCAGGAGGATCGCTTGAGCACAGGAGTTTGAGGTTATTGTGAGCTAGGCTGATGCCATTGCACTCTAGCCAGGGCAATAGAGCCAGACTCTGTCCTGAATACATATATATATGTGTGTGTGTGTGTGTGTGTGTGTGTGTGTGTGTGTGTGTGCATATATGTATGTGTATATGTGTATGTACGTGTGTGTGTGTGTATACATGTAAAACTAAGACATCCTGCTGGATTGGCAATGGAGGTGATTACTGGCCTTAATAAGAAAAGATTCAGGGATATGATAGGAAAAGATTCAGGGATATGATAGGAACGAAAGCCTGACTAGGGAGGAGTCAAGAGATTTGGAAAGGAGAAAAGTGAACAGAACAATATAGAGAACTCTCTCCAGTTTTCCTGAGAAGTCTATTTCAGTTATATAAATACTAAGTGAGTTCATTACCCATAGACTCTCATCATAGAAATTATTAAGGTATCCACTTCAGCAAGAAGAACTTGTACTTAGAGGTAAGACTCTCAATGATGGGAGCAGAAAGGGATTTTAAAAATAAGTACATTTAGGCCGGGCGCAGTGGCTCATGCCTGTAATCCTAGCACTCTGGGAGGCCTAGTGGGCGGATCGTTTGAGCTCAGGAGTTCAACACCAGCCTGAGCAAGAGCGAGACCCCATCTCTACTAAAAAAAAAAAAAAAAAAAATAGAAAGAAATTATCTGGACAACTAAAAATATACAGAAAAAATTAGCCGGGCATGGTGGCACATGCCTGTAGTCCCAGCTACTTGGGAGGCTGAGGCAGGAGGATCGCTTGAGCACCGGAGTTTGAGGTTGCTGTGAGCTAGGTGGACGCCACGGCACTCACTCTAGCCAGGGCAACAGAGCGAGACTCTGTCTCAAAAAAAAA
>RJWJ010048573.1:0-10546 GCA_004363605.1 Indri indri | reverse complement strand
AAAAAAAAAAAAAAAAAGACATTATAAGCAGAATACAAAATTATATGTTCACTGTGATTACCACTGAATGTGAAATGCATGTGCATATAGACAAAGGCTGGAAGGGAAATGCAAAAATTAAATCAGTTCTATGGCAAAAGGATGGTTTATTTTTCTTTCTTAAAAATGTATTTAATGTTTTTATCACATTTGTGCAATAATGTAAAGACTTTGAAATAACATGCAGATATTCATCATCTGAAATACAAAAGATCTCCACGCAATGGTACAAACCCAAGATGCAGCTGCTCAGGTCCAGAGGAGTATTGCTGCTTGGTTGGCCATGTTTGACCTTGGCCAGACCTGTTAATGGTCACCATAGAGATAGACAAGGAGAGAGAGAGGAGGGAGCCTCTTTCCACCCCAGCAGTTCTGCTGATTGCTTGCTACTGTAGTAGCATTTTGAATGCAGACCATTGCCAACATCTCCATTTTTGTAGTCTTGTCTTCAGATCAAAATCAATTAAATTCTGCTGAGTTCACTGAGCACCTACTATGAGCTGGGCCCCAGGGACAACAAGAATAGCAGGACAGGTTCCTGCCCTGTGAGAGCTCATATCAGCCTCAGTTCTTGGCAGTTATTGGCACCTGTGCAGGCGGAAGCATCATACTCTCCCTCCTCCCACGGCCTGCCCCCTCCACCACACCTTACCCCCAAAGGGAAAGGCCCCAGAGTGAGAGGCCCTCCCTCTGCGTTCACCCGCTCACTCTTCAGGGAAGAGTCCACTGTGATGCCCAATGCACACCCGCTGTGCGTAGCACCCAGACAGTGCCCGACAAGTGCTGGGCATTCAACAGACAGTTTTCGAGCCCATCTCAGCACTGCCTGGCAGCTGACTCCCACTGCCTGGCTGCGTGGCCTTGGGCAGATCTCCTGGCGGCCGCTCCTGTACACCATTCTCAGTAGGGCCGCCGAGGGCAGGCTGGGTCTTATTTCTGTAACGCCAAGCTTGGCATGGCGGTCACTGCTGGTGGGGCTCAGTCAGGGCCTGTTGAGTTGAAGCAACTTTGCTCATGGTCAGAGGAGGCTCCAATCTAACTCCAGCAGCTCAGGGGGCATCTGTGACACCACCCCACTCCTCAGCAGGTCCCCGGGGGAACTGCGAAAAGAAGCTGTGACAGGGCCTGCGTCGTGACTCCAAAGTGCCTCTGGCTTGCCTCCCAACACCCGTCCCCTTCCTTGTTTCAGATCTTGCCTCCCTGAATGGGGGGCCAGAGAGTGGGGAGGGGCTGGCCCAGGGCTGGAGGGAGGACTGGCCTCCTGGGGGGTGGTCAGGTGAGCAGCCGGCCAGCAGGGAGCCTCTCTCAGAAGGAGATTGATTCTCCTCCTCTCTCTCTGTCTCTCTCACTCTCACTCAGAAAACAGAAAGTTAAAACCCAAACTACTTCAAAATTTAACAATAACACAGCCCATAATGTACCTTCTGAGCCCTCTCCAAATCTTGCTGAGTAATTCTCCAGCCTTTTTTTTTTTTTCCCCCGTCTTTGCCACTAGATCACTAGATGCACAGGACTATTAGGAAGTGAGGTGTCTGTATCTTATTCTTATCCCCAGACTGTCTCACCAACTTCTGGAGAACAGAGGCTGCATTTTACTTACCTACCGTCCTGGCATAGGGCCTGGCACTGGCCACCTACTGAGCAGCAGGTGCTCAGTGTTTGCTGAATGTATTGAGCATCCACAGTGAGCTCTGCACTTGCTTCTGAATGGAGAGGGAATGGCGGGCTGGATGGATGGATGGGTGGTGGGTGGGTAGATGGATGGATGGATGGATGGATGGATGGAAGGATGAATAGACAGATGGGTGCATGGATGGTGGGTGGATGGATAGATGGATGGAGGGGTGGATGGATGGACGGGTTAATGGACAGATGGGTGGATGGATGGTGGGGGGAGGGATGGATAGTTGGATGAGTGGATGGATGATGGGTGGATAGTAAGGCAGTGCATCAGGACACAGATGCACAAATTGGGAAACTGGAGGAGAGTTTAATCAAGAACTATTTAAAGAGTGGAGAGAAAGGTTTAGGGAAATCAACGAGAGACGAACGCATTTCCCTGGGGCAAGAAACAGAAGGAGCCCTTACCACTCCTAGTCCTGAAGGGGCAAAGGGGAAAAATGACCAGCAGAACTCCAAGAGAGGAGCTGACAGAGAGGAAGCTGAGGCAGAGGGAAGCAGCAGATAAGACAGCAGGCAGGGCTCCTCCGTCCTCCAATCTGCTGGTGCCACCCATTGATGGAACCTAACGAGAAGCTGGAGGGCAAGGGACCCGTTGACGCATTCCATCCGGGTCAGCCTCCTCTCTGCCACAGCGGGGTGAGGAGGGGTGGGGATAGCCCTGGAGGGGCACGGCACCTCTCTGCTGATCTAGATGCAGGAGAAAGGAGTCTTGGCCTAGGAGTCAGAAAACTTGGGTTCTACTCCCAGGCTTTCCCCTGCCTGATTGTGTGATCGTGGGTGGGCAAGTCACTGGTCTGCTCTGAGCCTCAGTTTCTCCATCTAGAAAATGACGAAGTCGGACCGGTGATATCCAAGTTCCCTCCAAACCTAACACACTGTCTTCTGTGTCAGTACACAGCCGAAGATGAAGTAACAAGGCACAGCTCCGTTTGCCATTAGCCCTCAGGGAAATGCAAATCAAAACCACAGGGAGACACTACTTCACACCCACTAGAACACATCAAAAGACAGCTGCATATCAAAAAGACAGATAAGGTGTTGACAAGGACGTGGAGAAACTGGAGCCCTTATAGGTTGCTGGTAGGAATGTTAAATGGGGCAGCTACTTTGGAAAAGTCTGGCAGTTTCTCAAGAGGCTAAACGCAGCAGTTTCCACGTGACCCCGAAATTCCACTGCCAGACATACACCCAAGGGAAATGAAAACATATGTTCACACAAAAACTGGTACACGAATGCTCATAGAAGTATTACTCATAATTCATTACAGATAAACAAGATGTGGTATATCTACACAATGAAATATTAAGGCAATAACAAGAAATGAAGTACAACACAGATAAATCTTGAAGACATTATGCTAAGTGAAAGAAGCCAGTCTCCAGAATCCACATATTGTATGATGCCATTTAATATATTACATTCAGACATATCTGATAAAATAAATAAATAATAGAGATAAGCATTTATGGACCCGTGTATAAATATACATTTGTTTAAAGAATAAGTGAAATACATGAATGAAAACCAAACAACTAGTCTGAAAAAGAGCTCTGGTGCTGGAAAGAGAAGCCCTAGAGATTGAGCCTTCAGCGCCAGCAGTGGGTGAGGTGGGCACGCGGCCTCTGGCTGGCTGGTGGGGGCGTCAGTGGGCACGGAAGGGCTATCGCAGCCCACTCAGCTCCGCAGAGGAGTCTTTGGGGTAAGATTTCGCGTGGAGAGGAGACTCCATGCTCACCAGAGAGTTCGAGAGCCAGCAGCCCAGGTGGACTGCAACCCACTTCCCGCTGGAGCCTCTGTGATTTCAGCTGGCAGCCACTCATCCTCCACCAAGGACAAAGTCAAGAGCAGCTAGACGCTGCCACTCTGCCACTTGCTTCACATGCCCCTCATGGACAGCCACACATGGACCCCAGTTCCCAAAGCAACCTCGCCCCCAGAATACTGCTGAAGGAGCCCTGACTCGGCTGCATCTTCCAAGCCCAGCACATTTGCTTAAACGCCTCTGCCAAGTGCACGTGAAAAGGGAGGTGCCGGTGCCGGGGAGACAGAAGAACAATCCGGATGCGCAGAAAGCTCTTTGCTGCTGCGGAGTGGGTGGAGCTCTCCCTGGGCTGGCCAGTGACTGCTGATCTCCATCTGGTCTCTGCTGTGCGCTTGCCAAGTGCCAGGACAAGGCTAACACCTCACAGGTGTGATCTCATTTTATCTTTGCGGGAGCCCTGGGAGGCAAGTCCAGTTTCCAGATGAGGAGGTTTAGGTGTGAAAGGGTTAGTGATGTGGGTGCAGTTGGTGGCAGGGCCGGAGCCAGGAATTCCTGTGGGCACAGTCGCGCTCCATCCCCCTCTGCCGCATGCGGCTGTGGGTCCCAGGCGGAGCCACTGAGCCCCCGAGAGGCTGCCATCTGCAGCACCCACCAGACCTCCTCGATGTCTGCTGTCCCTGAGTCATGGGTCAGGAGGAGGGCCTTCCCCAAAGGCCTCCAAGCAGGCCTTTTGGCAGCTGTCGGTCACTGTTGCACCCGGCAAGGGAGGAATCCAGGTGTATGTCACCCTTACAGCGCACCTAAATTCAGACTAGCCACATTTCTAGTGTTCAATAGCCACATGCAGTTAGTGGCTACCATGTTAGTGCATTTTGATACCCATTTTAAAAATAAAAGCTCAGACAAAGCAGGTAACCTTCCCATGGTCACATAACGAGTAAGTGGTGGAGTTGAGAGGTGAGCCTTGTCTGTCTGACACCAAACCTGGGCATTGCCCACTGCCCCGCACGACTAGGGCCCTCAGGGTGAGCACGGCTGGGCAGAGGAGCTGCCTGCTGACTTCCAGCCCGGCCTCCCGGTAATGGAGATGGCACCCTGGGCATGGGGAGCTTGGCTGGAGAAGCAGGAAGGTGCAGTCACAGTGTCCAGCAGGGAGGAATTGCACACGAGCGGCCTAGGAGACCCTAAGGACTGAAGCTAAAGCCTGGCAACAATTAGCCACCATCTGCCCCTCGTCTCTGTCTCGGCAAACCCCACCTGGTTGCAGGGCCCAGCACTTCTCAGGAAAGCCAGGAGCACAGTTTCTAATGTCTCAATATTTGCTATCTCTGCAAACCAATAAGGCTGCAGCTTGCAAAGAATGCTGATGGAACTGACAGCATCTGAGGGTGACTTTGAGAAAGAACAGGAGCGGCCCTGAAACCGCTCATTCAACGACAGGGACATCAGTGAGAGAACCGCAGAGGAATTAATACCCTGCAGGTGGATCGTTCGCAAACTGGAACCACTATGGAGCAACTGACAGGCCGGCCTCAAAGTGGACTTCCGTGGGAACATGGAAGGAGGCCTCAGGGGTAACCACCCCCCACCCCCACTCCCCCGCTGCTTGCCCACTGGTAATGGAAGTCTCTTCAACAAGGCATGGGTTCCTTTGATTTTCTGACCTTGAAAAGAGATTCTGGATTCCTTTGTCCTGAGTATCATTCCATGGCCCACCTCAGCACTAAATAAATAAGAAAAGGTTCCACCTGGGAAGGGCTTGCTGTGCACACGCAATGCAGGGGACTGGGACAGGACCCAGGGCTGGGAAATTAGGAGATCTGCGTTCAGGGCTTAATTCTGTCACTAACCAATTGGAAGCTCATAGATCCCACATTGAACTCATCTGGACTTCAGTGTCCTCTTCTATAAAATGGGTCCGGACTGTGTGTGGTGTCCGAGATATGCCCATGACTTAGTGAAAGAGGTGAGCAAGGACTGCCGGGAAGATCAGAAGAAAAACATCTTGCGTACAGAAGGAGCTCGATACATGATTGTAAACTGAATGACTGCAACAGGTAAATTCCAGGGCTCTCTGCAGAGATGAGATCTGTTTGCCATCTTTTTGTGTCTCACTCCTGCCTTCCTCAGCCCCGTCTCTACTCGCCCTGCCTAGTACTCGGAGCTCCCAACATTATCACTCTGCCCGTCACCTCCCGAGCACGCTGTTTTCCATGCATGACTATGTCTTTGCAGGTGCTGTTCCCTCTACCTAGAATTCCCTTCCACCCTGTACCGGCATACCTAACTCTTACTCATTCTTTAAAACCCAAGTTAGGTGTCATTTCCTCCTGACCTCCCTTCCTCCACGTGACGTGTGAGTTTCCACTCTCAGACAGCATTGGTCTCTTCCTCATTGGGGCTGCCTTAGCATTGTAGACAACCTTTTCCCTCTGTCTGTACTGAATTGTACTGTCATACATTTTTATCCCATCCCCCCTGAACTGGGAGCTCCCCAAGGGCAGGGGCTCCTTGTTCTTCTCCGTGGCCCCAGCCTGGGACAGTGCTCAGGAAGGTAGGTACAGCTCTACCATGCCCCACAGCACCTCGTTTCTCTGAGGAGGCTGGAGGATGTGCCGGACACCCCATCTGGGGAGGTCCCTTCCCCTTCCCTTAAGCTCTGGCATTGGTCCCCTGAAGGGTCCAGGTTTCCTATCCCCAGGAGATCCCTTCCCTGAACACTCCCCCTGAGACACGTTCTTCCCTGCACTTCAACACGACCACAGGGGCTGGGTGGTGGCTGCAGCCAGGTGAGAAGCCCTCTGCAGCCAGGACGCACCAAGGTCACCCTCCAGTCCTCGCTGTGCCCTCACTTGCTGCCCCATCCATTACAGCAGCTCCGCACCGGAGCACTGGGGGAGCCCGATGGTACCCCGGGCTCCCCCTCCTTCCCTCTAGCTCTCTTTCTCCTTTGAGCAAACACTTGTGGACAACTCACCACAGGGGTCCAGCTACTCAGCTAGGTTCTTGGGATATGGAAGCCAGTGTCACAGGCCTGCCTTGGGAGAGTTCCTGCACTAGTGGGAGGAAGCACAGGAGGAAACCTGTAGCTGGCAGGGAGGGCGGGAAATGCAATGCTGAGGTTTGGCAGGTACAAGCGTGCAATGAGGGAGCAGGGCGAGGGCAGACACTGTGCAGGTGGTGCCCTGCCTGGGCCCTCGCTGAGGAGGGACGGAGCCTCAAAGAGAGCCTGTACCCTTGGGGGTGACCTTCACAGGGTCTCTTCTCTGGGTGTCTCTTCCTGAAGCTTGCAAAGGCACCATGGGGTGAGTGGCAGCCCGTGGGGTCAGGATAGTTTGGAAAAGAGTCAGGGAAACTTTAGAAGAGGAGAACTTTGGTCTTAAAGCATGAGCAGATCCTTGTCGGTAACAAAGGAAGCAGGACATTCCAGGTAGAGGGAAGAGCAAGACGCAGGGACAGAGGCGCTCAGAGGAGGGGGCTGGAGTGCAGAGGAGAGGCAGGCAAGGGCCAGACCAGGGCCTGATGCCACACCCAGGGGTCTGGGCTTATCCTGACACTCCTGACACGGGCGGAGAGCCCTGGAAAGCGTTTAAATGTGGGAGCTACATCCTCCTCTTCTCCCTCTGATTGTATCTGCCACAACCTCTCAGCTCTCTGCAGGTAGAGACTTCACTTCTCATGAACACCACTCAAGTGCTATTTTACGGATTTCTCAGCCTCCTGCTACCACATCCTAAGGATCAACCCTTAACAGCAGCCAACTTCACTGTCCTAAAGCATCACTGGAGCTCTCTAGTGTTCCAGATCCAACCCCAGAGCCCAGGAGTGAGACCCACCCAACTGGCTGGGCTGTAGGAGCTGAGCTGGATCCCTACCCCGCCCCCACCCCCAGGGCCAGGCCAGGCATTAACCCTTTTGTTGCTGGATCAGGTGTGGAGAGTCTATAGGGTACAAGAGAAGGAACGGGACCAACGGGGGCATTCATGAGGCTTGAGGGCAGCCACTATTTCCTCATGGGAGCAGATGGATTTCCCGCACAACTGTCGGGGGTGCACAAGCTCCGATATTGGTCCCTAGGTCCCTAGCTCCTTCAGCAGTAACAGTGAGGACCCTGGTCCAAGTGAAGCAGAGTTCGACTTGGACTAAACAAGACTTAGAACTGGAAGGAACTTTTGTTGGTCAGAAATGTTCTTCCATGCTAATGAACAGAACTCTGCATTTGGAATTCTGGCCAATGATGATACTCCCTTGCAAAGAACTCTGGAGTGTATAATGGTTTTCCTGCCTGAACTTTTTCACAAAAGCTGTCAGGGGCCTAGAATTTTGCACCAGGAAATTTAGACAAATACTTGCCATCATCAGAAACCAGTACAACTGATCATAATGTGAAAGGCATGTATGAAAAGGGTCTCTGCTGAAATGCTGATCCCTCAATGCCAGCTGAACACACTGGTTGGCCACCCTGGAATCCAGGAAGACACCAGTGAATACAGCTAGTGTGTGCCTACCCACGGCAGCCCCAAATGGTGTCTCACTTGCTCGAACCAAGAATTCAGACCTGGCAGTGACTCAGTTGGAGTTTCTGAGGTTAATGGTCTATAATGAATAATTTTTGCTACAAAAGATGCCTGAAACTAGTATTTATTGAGTACCTGCTATGTGTTTAACACTATGTTAGGTGCTGGGAGAGACACGAACATAGTCCCTACCTCAAGGTGGGGAACTACCGTGGCACGTGGTGAACAAAAAATTGCTTTTCAACAACATGGAAAAACGTAAGACCTGAAAAGTAAACAGGGTGATATAGTACAGGGTGAAAAGTACAGGGTGATATAGACCCTCAAGCCTCGCGGCCAAAGCAACTTCAGAATAGATGATGTTTAACTTCAATGACCAAGTTTTTTTGTTTTGTTTTTAATTTTTAATTTTTAATTATTATGGGTACATAGTAGTTGTATATCTTTATAGGGTACATGTGATATTATTTTGATACAAGTGTACAACATGTATTAATCAAATCAGTATAATTGGGGTATCCATCACCTCAAGTTTTATCACTTCTTTGTGTTAGGAACATTCCAATTCCACTCTTAGTAATTTTATTTTTATTTTATTATTTATTTATTTATTTATTTATTTATTTATGTTTTGAGACAGAGTCTCACTCTCTTGCCTGGGGCGAGTGCCATGGCATCAGCCTAGCTCACAGCAACCTCAAACTCCTGGGCTCGAGCACTGTCTCAGCCTCCCGAGTAGCTGGGACTACAGGCACGCACCACCATGCCCGGCTAATTTTTTCTGTATATATTTTTAGCCGTCCAATTAATTTTTTCTATTTTTGGTAGAGATGGGGTCTCACTCTTGCTCAGGCTGGTCTCGAACTCCTGAGCTCAGGACGATCCGCCCGCCTCTGCCTCCCAGAGTGCTAGGATTACAGGCGTGAGCCACTGCACCCGGCCTATTTATTTATTTTTTGAGACAGAGTCTCACTATCTCGCCTGCGGCGAGTGCCGTGGCATCAGCCTAGCTCACAGCAACCCCAAACTCCTGGGCTCAAGCTATCCTACTGCCTCAGCCTCCCGAGTAGCTGGGATTACAGGCATGCGCCACCATGCCCAGCTAATTTTTTCTATATATTTTTAGCTGTCCAATTAATTTCTTTCTATTTTTTGGTAGAGATGGGGTCTCACTCTTGCTCAGGCTGGTCTCGAACTCCTGAGCTCAGAACAATCCACCTGCCTCGGCCTCCCAGAGTGCTAGGATTACAGGCGTGAGCCACCGCGCCCGGCCCTCCGCTCTTAGTTATTTTAAAGTATACCATAACTGATTATTGACTATAGTCATCTTCTTGTTGTGCTATCAAATATTGTTCATTCTATCTAACTATCTAATTACATTTTTGCACCCATTAACCATCTCCAGTTTATCCCCTCTTCCCAGCCTCTGGTAACCATCATTCTACTCTCTGTCTTCATGAGATCAATTGTTTTAATATTTAGCTCCCACGTATAGTGAGGACATGCAAGATTTGTCTTTCTGAGCTTGGCTTGTTTCACTTAACAAAATGTTCTCCAGTTCCATCTATACTGTTGCAACTGACAAGATTTCGTTCTTTTCCATTGCGTATATGTACCATGCTTTCTTATCCATTCATCTGTTCATGGACACTAAGGTGGATTCCAAATCTTTGCCATTGTGAATAGTGCTGCAATAAACACGGGAGCGCAGATATCTTTTGGACATACTGATTTCCTTTCCTTTGGATATATGCCCAGCAGCGGGATTTCTGGATCATATGGTAGTTCTATTTTTGGTTTTTTGAGGAACCTCCATACTGTCCTCCACAGTGGTTGCACTAATTCACATTCCTGCCAACAGTGTTTGAGGGTTTCCCTTTCTCCACATCCTCACCAGCATTTGCTATTGCCTGCCTTTTTGATAAAAGCCATTTTAACTGGGGTGAGATGATATCTCATTGTATTACAGTTTTGATTTGCATTTCTCTGATGACTAATGATATTGAGCATTTTTTCATATACCTCTTGGCCATTTGTATGTCTTCTTTTCAGAAATGCCTGTTCGGATCAATGAGCAATTTTTAAAAGCACCTTAAAACTTTTTCTATCAATAAATATTTGACTAATCAATCAATCAATTGTGTACATTTGGATGTACAATTGTGTTACATCCAGCCCTGTGGATCTTGCCTACAAAGCAAATGACTTAAAACTACACACTGTAAATGTTACAGCTCTTTAAGACTCTGTCTAGCAGCTTTTCCGGTCCTCACCGGAAGACCCTCAAAAAGGAAAAAAAAAAAAAAAAAAAGCAAAACTGCACACAGTGGGCCGGGCGCGGTGGCTCACGCCTGTAATGCTAGCTCTCTGGGAGGCCGAGGTGGGTGGATTGTTTGAGCTCAGGAGTTTGAGACCATCCTGAGCAGGAGCGAGACCCCGTCTCTACTAAAAATAGAAATTAATTGGACAACTAAAAATATATAGAAAAAAAAATAGCCGGGCATGGTGGCGCATGCCTGTAGTCCCAGCTACTCGGGAGGCCGA
>RJWJ010048572.1:0-10552 GCA_004363605.1 Indri indri | reverse complement strand
GAGCTGTCAAAACAGCCCTCGAGAAAACAACTCTTGGTGGAAGTAATGGCTTTTCGGCTGCTGTCAGGGTGCGTCACATGAAAGGCATTTGGGAGTTGCAATCAGTATCGTGCAAAAATTGGACTTGAAAGTCGAGGCCCATGTGTATTTCCTCATGTAGTTATGCTCTGCTCTAAGCAGCTCGTAGGAGAGGCAGCATCAGGAAAAAATTCCGCCCCTTCTTACTGAAGACCCAGGGATTCTGTTGTCTAAAAATTTAAACTGACCCCAAACTGGGCTACTCCCTCAGCTCCTTAGCAAGCTTTTCTTGTGCATTTGAAATAGGATTTGATGTTTAAGAGAAATGAAAACATATGCCCTCACAAAAACTGTGCACAAATGTTTATAGCAGCATTATGCACGATAGCCAAAAATGGAAACAATCCAAATGTTCATCAAACTGACGAATCAATAAACAAAATGTAGTATATCATACAATGGAGTATTGTTCAGTCATTTAAAAAAATGAAGTGCTGATACATGCTACACCATGAACCTTGACAACATCATGCTAAATGAAAGAAGCCAGGCACAAAAGGCCACATGTTGCATGATTCCCTTTGTATGAAATGTCTACAATAGGCAAACCCATAGAAACAGTAGATTGTGGTTACCTAGGCCTGAGGGTGGTCCAGGTGGGAGAGAATGGGGCAGTGACTGGTAATGGGTCAGAGGTTTCTTTAGGGTGATGAAAATGTTCTATTATAAAATTGATTGTGGTGATGGCCGCACAACTTTGTGAATATACTAAAATCCATTGAATTGTACACTTTAAATGGTTGACTTTATGGTCTATGGATTATATTTCAATAAAACTTATTTTAAAAATAGGATTTGATTTGCATATGATGCCTCAAGATATGCCCATATGTTGTCATGGGCATTGTTTTTTTTCTTGCAGCAGGGGGGTTGGGGTATGCTAGGTGATATGAGGAAGGAAGGGGACGTAACTTCCTTTCACTTTTGAAACTCAATGTAAACGTAGTTTCTCGCCCCCAAAAATCACCTGTATAACAGTAGTGACTTTGTTTGCCCCTGTGATCTTATTTTACTTCCAGTTCTTCATTTGGGGTTATGACAGTCGTTCTTCAGCAGATAATAGCTTCCTTCCTTCCCCCTTCCCCCCGCCCCCCAAACTCATTGTAAAGCATCTTTGTACTTCTTGGGCGACACTCAATGAGTTTACCTTTTCTGGAGTTTTCCTGTGTTGGAAATTGCTTTGGTCTTCAAATAACAGCCCTGGTATCAGCTAAAGACAGGCCCTTTTATTTATACGACCCAACAAGCAGACAGGGTTTAAAAATAATACACAAGTCAATGGTGGATTTTCCTACTGGTGAAGCAGCGGGACCAGCGTGGTTTCCCAGGGAAACGCAACACTGTTTAAACAACGCTGGGGATCTAGACGACGCTCAGGTCATAAGCCAGCTTGTTCACTTGAAAAGCTGCTGAATGTAGAAAATGGTGGTGGGAAGAGGGTGGGAACACGCAGCTCGCAGAGTGTGCGCTTGCGACGCCAGCCTGAGTGTGTGTGAGCTGACTCCATGCAAGGAGACCCCGACTCTTGCAGTGAAATGTTACAGTGCGGAGGAGAGTGCCCTCCCGTATGGGAGCCCCCACCGTGTTACCCCCTCAACTGTGTTTGATGTGAAGGGAAGTTGTGGCTGGAATCTGCTAAATCAGGAGTTGGCAAAGCATAGCATGGGGACCAGCTCTGGCCTGCTGCCTGTTTTTGGAAATTTTTGTTCAAACACAGCCATGCTCATTTGTTTACATATTGGCCACTTTTCAGCCCTCAACAGCAGAGATGAGTTAGTGCCACTGTCTGTCCTACAAGACCTAAACTATTTACTATCTGGCCCTGTCTGAGAAAAAGTTTGCTGGCCAGTGCTAAATGAGGGAATTCCTTTTCCATGGGAGTCCCAGGAGAGGCCTTCATTCATGGTACTTGGAATTTGGGCCTGCTGTGTGTGTGAGAGGAAAACCACCAGTCCCAGAACTATGCAGCCAGGGGTTCAAGAACCCAAGTAAGCATCATTCTAATTCATATTATTCTGACATGGTGTGTTGGCTGTGCACTCATCACATAACCTGCTTTTGTTTTTTTCTCCCTGGAGTGGTCAGGAAGGCAATTATTTGATCGTCTTTCAAATATTCCTTAGTGGTGTTTATTACTCATAGGAGCATTTGGAGTCAGAGAGGAGCACACATGAGACTAATTTACATTTTGCTTCTAAAAAAAGAAGTAGCGTGGTACCAAGTTTAATATGTTTCCCTATGAGGTCAACCTCTTCATGGATTGACATCCTAAGTAGCTTCCTGGCTGCGCCACTTTTAACGCTGCCCTGATTATGAATACCATCGAGTTCTTTGCTCATGGTGTTTCTAGGAATCAGCAGTCCTTCTCTCTACATACGGTGGCAGTGGGAATGGCCTTGTTCACTTACTATGCTATCCTCCCACCCTATTCTACCCTAGCCATGGCTACAGTCGGTCCAGGAGTGGGTGTCTGACCCAAGTTGAGCCAATCATAGTGTTCCCCAGGGAATTAGACTTGGGACTGAGTTGCTGTAGTCTCTCTTGTAAATGATCAGCATGCTAACATTTACATCGTGGGTGGCCTTTTTCTTCCATGTGGCTGGGATACAGAGAAATCCAGAGACAGCAGAGGGGGACATCTGGCACTCCCCCCAGCATCTTGGTAGATCTTGGTTCCTGCTTCTTCAAAGCGGACCTTTCAGAGGCTGGGTGAGGGTAGACCTCATGGAGAGCTACACAGGCTGTCACCATAGACCTCGGCCCAGGTGACAGCCCTGAGGTCTGGCCTTCCCTACAAGCAAGCAGGTAGTGAGATCCAGCCTGGCAGTTACCGAAGGACCCAAGGATGCCGCAGCCAAGGGGAGAGGATATTCAGATGCTTTGGCGCCGAGACTGGGAATGAGTCCTCCTAACTGCATATCTGGCAGCTTCAAGCTCCTGAGGCCAGCCTGGCTGGGGGCAGAGATGGGGACAGCTGGGCAGCTGTCCTGGGCCTGTTCTGGTAGCTTTCTACTAGCCACCCATCTGTCTGGCTTCCTGTCCTCAGTTCACTTCCCGGAGATGCATTCACAGGTCTCTGGAGTGAGCAGCAGCATTGAAAACACCATTTCCACCTTTTCCCCTGACTCTCTGTCTCCATCTTAGATAGCTTACAAAAACAAGCTTGTTTTACTCTATGTATAAAAAGTATATTTTTAAGTTAATGCCAGCTTGGCTGCAGTTGGATTGGCAAACTTTGTAACTTCTACTCATAATGTAACCCTGTAACTTTTACCCATTATAGTCCTTCTACATAAATAGTTCCATGTTCTTGAACCAGAGACCAGTCATCAGAGACTTACCTTAGAGCTCAAGAGACTCCCGAGAGCTTTGTAACAAAGCCGCCTTCCTGCTGAGGCTCGCCCAGAGGGTGTCTATGACCCAGAGTCTGAACTGTTACATCCCTTTCTGGCATTTCAAGCATAACTCAAAAGAGATGGCCAAAGATCTTATAAATGAGTGCAGCCTTTGGAGATCCTGCCTCTATACCTGCTGCCAGCTTTGGGCAAGTTGCTGACATAGTCTCTGTTTCTCCACTTCGAAAACGTGGTTAAAATTACCAACATCATCGAGTTGTCGCAGAGACTGGTGGTGATAGCTAAGAAGCCCGTGATGGGGACTCACAGAATTCTAGCTGTTTCCCTTTTTCTCCTCTGTAAAATGGTATAGACGAAGGCCAAGACTGATCAGTTCTGCTGGTTGCTAACAGCCCTGTGAAAATTTGAGTGGAAGAAACAGTGAATGGCTTTGAAACTGTTGAAGTGAATTTGGGAGATTGCTGCTAAACTCTGATATGCCAACCCTCCGGGCTTCTATAGCTAATCCAGTCTGCTGAGCTTCATTCTTCCATGTGGACCCCTTCCTTCTTTGCAACATACTTCACAGTTAACGTCACCAGTGGTCTGCAACATCACCTATTACCCCCATTTATCTAAGAACAACAAAGTAGGGAGTCTGGTTGTGAAGCCATTTGCTTAGAACGTAAAAACATTTTTCCAGTCTGATAGCCAGTTCTGAAAACACACTTCTATCCAAAAATGCTTTTAAATTATTCCCTGAGAAAAAAATGTTCTATGGGCTTCTCTCTCCAAAAGAGAAAATGGACTTGTTATAAATATTATCACTACCTGTTTGTTAAAATTTGAGCAGTTAGTTTTTTTTGTCCACATTAGGCAAGCTGCTGATTTGGGGTAATTATCTCAGGTTTATTGGCTTGTTGTGGGTATGTGCTTTTCTTACATAAAACCATGCCATGCCTCGCTGAGAGGGTGAGAAGGTAGCAGATGGTCTCATTTTCTTCCTTTAGGGAATTATTACTGCTAGACTTATCTAAGGAAAAGAGAGGTTGGGGTCTCCTGGCATCATCTTGCCCAGGAAAGAGCTTGGTGATATAGGAGAGGCAAAATTGCTCCCTCCACCCCCTTCCGGCTGGGCCTGAGAATTGACATCAGGCTGATTAACAGGAGGAAAGCATACAGATTTCTACACAAGGGCCCCATTGGAAAACAAAGACCCAAAGAAGTAGCACAGTCTAAATGCTTATATATGAGGTTGCACAAAAACTGGCAATTGTGGAAAAGTCACTAAAGTATAAGGAGAGACCAAAGGGAGATAAGAGTTATGTTAGCAAGGTCTGTTTGTACATAATTCTCTTGGCCTCAACTCCCCATCTCTGGTGATAAGGATATTTCTTTCCTCCTGGTTCAAGGAGGGCATCTTTTACATGGGAGTTTTATCTCCTGCTTTCAGGAAGAAAAGGGGGAAATCAGAGCACCCCTCTTGCACCTGCTATTTTTCAGATGCCTTTAGCTCAAAACAATCCTTACGCCAAAGTGGCATATTTCAGGGTAGCGTATTCTGCCATCCTTCAGTGCACAGTGTAAAATCTAGCTCATTTGGCAGCAGCATCTTACTCCTGTTTTAATGGGGGCACTGATTTATGACATCCCCAGTGGGTCATTAAATGCCTATTTAAATTGTGAAATAGAGCAAGAGGTGCTTCAGTGTAACTCTTACAGAAAAAAAAACAAAGTTCCAATAATAGAGATGCCTTATTATTGGCATGCTTAAAAAAGCCTCCACAATTGTTCTTCAGATAAAAGGCCATGCTGAGCCATGAATTATCAGCTTGCTCCTAGAGTACAGGAGGGGGACTTCTCTTTTTTAAAGACTTAATGGAATGGAAATGTCACAGTAGGCGTCTAAATTAATAGGCTTTCTTTGTATAAGCCTGGGCTTATCAAGTTTTTCAACCAAAATATCCCAAACCTCTGAGAGCAAACTTACTCTGTCTGGGTTCTAAAGGTGAGGCCTGGAGCTGCCCAGGTTAAATTTTTGTTTGAAGTTTTATGTCTTATTTTTCAAATTCCTGTGAGCTATCTTCTTCCCTATAATATTTCTGGTTTTCATTTTCTTTTTTTCTATCTTTCTTTTTTTTTTGAGACAGGGTCTTGCTCTGTTGCCCGGGCTAGAGTGCAGTGGCATCATCATAGCTCACTGCAACCTCCAACTCCTGGGCTCAAGTGATCCTCTTGCCTCAGCCTCCTGAGTAGCTCACAGGTGTGCACCACCACACCTGGCTGATTTTCAATGAAAAGATGCTTATTTCTCTATGATAGTACTTAACTTTTTCCCTGTCTCACCCCCAATCTTTGAATAAAATCGCTCCACACTCCAGCACACTGCCAGGCCTCCAAGATTAGCTGTGCACTGCACAAATTCCTTCCCTTCACTAGATAGTCACAAAGGAAGCCCCAAGGGGCCAGCAGCTGACTGTAAAATGTTGGTTGAGCAGTTGAACCCACCAAGGAGAGGGATGTTACTCTCTCAGGAGCAGTGGTAGTCAGTGGCATCAACCAGGATGGGGGCGCTTAATAGGACTTGTGAAATATCCAGTTCAGACAACAGGCTTGGAACCTTCTCTCAAAAACGCAGGTCTTTGCTCCCAAGATGAGGCAAAGGCAGCCAGGAAAGGTAGAGGCCAGCCTGCAGGGCTCCTCCCCATGCCGGGCGTCCACTGGCCTTCCAGGCAACATCACACGGAAACAAACCTCCTGCTGACTAGTCACGCTCGATTACATGACTGCTTCTCCCCATACCGCCATTGCCAAGGGAGATTTTGAAGATGTGCCAGCTCTGAAACACTGATGCCAGAATAGGTTTCCAAAAATACCTCTGGTTCCATCTCCTTCTGCTCAGTGAATAAAATCTGAACTCCTTAACCCCCATTCCTGGCTCTCTGTGGCGTAGCCCCAACCACCCTCTGCATCTCACACTGCCATCCCAAGTACTGCCAGCCCCATGGCCTTCTGTCCCTGTCCTCAAAGCAGGGAGGTGCAAAACCCCAGCCCCATTCCTGCCAGGAGTACAGCTCCTAACACTGAGCCCCTGGCCTTTCTGAGGCAGTTAATCCTCTCTGAGCACCCAGAGTAGTTTGTTGGTCCCCCTGAATGACTTGGCAAGTCTATTTTTTTTTTTTTTTTTTTGAGACAGAGTCTCACTCTGTTGCCTGGGCTAGAGCGCCGTGGCGTCAGCCTAGCTCACAGCAACCTCAAACTCCTGGGCTCAAGCGATCCTCCTGCCTCAGCCTCCTGGGTAGCTGGGACTACAGGCACACACCACCATGCCCAGCTAATTTTTTCTATTTTTAGTTGTCCGGCTCTTTTTTTTTTTTTTTTTTTTTTTTCCAGTAGAGACGGGGTCTTGCTCTTGCTCAGGCTGGTCTCGAACTCCTGAACTCTAGCAATCCTCCCGCCTCGGCCTCCCAGAGTGTTAGGATTACAGGCGTGAGCCACGGCACCAGACCGACTTGGCAAGTCTTGACATGATTCCACTTCCTTGACTCTCACCATTGGCTTCGTTCCAGTGTTAGTTTTCTATTTGTGTTATCTCCCTGGCCACACTGAATATTCTTCATGGAAAAGGGCTATGTCATCTTTCTTGCATGCACTGGCCTCCTGCAAGGCCTCTTTGGTTGTCTGGTGTCCTGTGACCTTAGTGACACTCATTCAGCTGCAGGAAGAATGAAAAAAGGGAGTTTTTCACAGATGTGCTATAAATAGATGCAATCCAGGAAAACCAAGTTTACATGGAGACTAAATTAGAAAGCAATTATTCTCCCAAATAGGATTTTACACATCCTCTTGTGAACAGCACTTTTCTAAGGCTTTTAAAATAAATTTTGATTTACAGCAACTTGATAACATCTTATAGAAAAAAGCTCTTAAAATGTTAGAGCTCACCTAGATTTAAAAACATAGTTGTTGATGCATTTTTAAAAGATATTAGAAGGAAAATATTGATGGCTATTACATTTAAAAAGAAAACATACTCTTACAACTCAATAATTCATCATCTGCCAAGGAGGATTTTATTTTTAAGGAAGTGCCCTACTTTGATTGCCTGAAGGTTTTGGTTTTTCTCCTCCTAGAATGTAGTTTGTATTTGATATTCGCAAGCAAAATTACATTTTTCTTAGTTGCAGAATACCAGATTCAGCATACAAGGGGCTTTGGAGGACAATTGGAAGGTTCCATTCCCATCTGCCAAATTATTAACATAGAAGCTGTGTTGCAGCCTCTCCTAGTACTTACTATAGGTCAAAATTTCACTTTTTTGTATGTCAGGTCACAAAGATTGAAGTGTGGAATATATCGATAGGGGAGACTGCCTGAACGGTCTTCAGTAATATGTTAAATTGGCCTTATCCATGCAGATTCTTTTCTATTGTGGAAATAGGTGAACTTATTATAAGCAGTGAATTTTAGAACCTGGGAATGTGTATTTAGGTCTGTATGCTATAAAGGTATGTGATCCTTGCAATCAAGAAAGCAGCATTTAATTGATTTTTTGAAAAGATCAACGGAATTGACAAACCCTTAGCTAGACTAAGAAAAAAAGAGAAAAGACTCAAATAACAAAAATCAGAAATGAACGAGACATTACAACTGATGCTACAGAAATCAAAAGGATCATAAAAGACTACTGTGAACAATTATACACAACAAATTGGATAAGCTAGAAGAAATGGGTAAATTTCTAGAGATGTACAACCTACCAAGACTGAATCACGAAGAAATAAAAAATCTGGACAGACCTATAACGAATTAAAAGAATGAATCAATAATCAAAAACCTCCTAACAAAGAAAAGCCCAGAGCCAGAAGGCTTCACTAGAAAATTCTATCAAACATTTAAAGAAGAATTAACACTGATCCTTCTAAAACCCTTCCCAAAAAATTGAGAGAACATTTCCAAACTCATTCTAGGAGGCCAGCATTGCCCTGATACCAAAATCAGACAAAGATACGGTAAGAAAACTACAAACCAATACACCTGATGAATATTGATGCAAAAAGTCTGAACAAAATACTAGTAAACTAAGTTCAACACAGTAAGAGGATTATAATCATGTCCAAGTGGGATTCATTCCTGGAATGCAAAGATGGTAAAACATGAAAATTGATCAATGTAATACACATTAACAGAATGAAGGACAAAACCCACCTGATTATCTCAATTCATGCAGACAAGGCATTTGACAAGATCTAACACCCTTTCGTGATTAAAAACACTCAACAAACTAGGAATAGAAGGAAATTGCCTCAACATAATAAAGACCATTTATGACAAGCCCACAGCTAACATCATACTCAATGGTAAAAAACTGAAAGCTTTTTGGCAAAGATCAGGAACAAGACAAAGATGCCCACTTTTCCAGAAGTGGTACTTTTACCACATCGATTCAACATAGGACTGGAAGTCCTAGCCACACCAGTCAGGCAAGAGAAAGAAATAAAAGGCATCCAAATAGGAAAGGAGAAAATAATTATCTGTGTTCACAGATGACATGACCTAGTATGTAGAAAACCCTAAAGAGTCTACAAAAAAAGCTGCTAGAACCAATAAACAAATCAGCAAAGTTGCAAGATACAAAAATCAACACAAAAACCAATTGGCATTTTTCTACACTAACAATGAATGATCCAAAAAGGAAATTAAGAAAGCAATTCCATTTTTTATGATAGAATCAACAAGAACAAATCACTTAGGAATAAACTTAACCAAGGAGGTTAAAGACTTGTAACACTGAAAACTACAAAACACTGCTGAAAGAAATTAAAGACATAAATAAATGGAAAGACATCCATGTTCATAGAGTAGAAGACTTAATATTGTTAAAACATCCATACTTCCAAAAGTGAACTACAGATTCAACGCAATCCCTGTCAAAACCCGAGTGGCATTCTTTGCAGAAATAGAAAATAAAATTCCTATGGAACCACAAAGGACCCCAGATAGCCAAAACAATCCTGAGAAAGAAAAACAAAGCTGTTGGCCTCACACTTCATGATTTTTAAAACACAGGCTGAGCGCAGTGGCACATGCCTGTAGTCCCAGCTATTTGGGAGGCAGGTGGATTGCTTGAGCCTAGCAGTTCAAGGCTATAGGGTGCTATGATTGTGCCGGTGAATAACCACTGCACTACTAGCTGGGCAAGATAGTGAGACCCCATCTCTTTTTAAAAAAATATACATTACAAAGCTACAGTAATCAAAATAGTATGGCACCAGCATAAAGGCAGACATAAAGACCAGTGGGACAGAATAGAGAGCCCAGAAATAAATGCTTGTATATATAGTCAAATGATTTATAGACATTGATAGTTTATGATCAACATATGTCATTTATGGACAACAGATAATTTTCCAAATGATCTATGGAAAAAGGGACAAAGGTTCCAACGCTACACAATGGGAAAGGATAGCCTCTTCAACACGCAGTGTTGGGAAAACTGGATATCCACATGCAAAAGAATGAAGTTGAAATTGAATGCTAACTCTACATCATATGCAAAAATTAACTAAAATGGATTATAAATCTACATGTAAGACCTGAAACTCTAAAACTCCTAGAAGAAAACATAAGGGAAAAGCTTCATGACATTGGATTTGGCAATGATTTCTTGGATACGACATCAAAAGCACCAGCAACAAAAGCAAAAATAGATAGGATTACATCAAACCTAAAGCTGCACAGCAAAGGAAACAATCAACAGAGTGAAAAGGCAGCTTACAGAATGGGAGAAATTATCTACAAATCATATATCTGATAAGAAATTAATATCCTTATGGCTCACACCTGTAATCCTAGCACTCTGGGAGGCCGAGGCGGGAGGATTGCTTGAGCTCAGGAGTTTGAGACCAGCCTGAGCAAGAGCGAGACCCCGTCTCCACTAAAAACAGAAAGAAATTAGCTGGACAACTAAAAATATATAGAAAAAAATTAGCTGGGCATGGTGGCACATGCCTGTAGTCCCAGCTATTGGGAGGCTGAGGCAGTAGGATTGCTTGAGCCCAGGAGTTTAAGGTTGCTGTGAGCTAGGCTGACACCATGGCACTCTAGCCCGGGCAAGAGAGTAAGACTCTGTCTCAAAA
>RJWJ010048571.1:0-10570 GCA_004363605.1 Indri indri | reverse complement strand
ACGTGTCCTTGGGGGCATGATACCTGAAACATAGTAGGTGCCCAACAAATATTTGTCGTCCCCTGGCCAGATTGCTCAGAGGGGAAGAACCCTGGTATTAGAGAAGTTTGCTACTTCCTTACATTCTTTTTGTAGGATGTTGGGAATAAACAAACAAAAAGCAAACAGATACAGACAACTCCCTACTTCTAAATACCATGCTTTCTGGAAGACATATGCAAAAAACAAACCATAGATCAGTTTCATAGACTAGAAAGGGAGTTATTTTTCAGTGGTTAGATACATACACAAATGCACACACATGCGTACATATATTTTATTTTCTAACTTGATCTCACCTTAAAATATAATTTCAATATTGATCTAGTGTTTTGTATCCTCTCTAATGTTCTCATCCACCCTTTTATTAAGGCTGAGCCCTGGTGAGGTCCAAGGAGAGGCTGACTCTCAGTGTCTGTGCCTGTCGGCATATCTGAGCACTTCTCTCTGTCTCTACTGCATTGTGCTTCTAAAAATAGTTATTCCTATTGCTAGACTCTTTCTTATTTCATCTTTCCATTCCTAATTCTAAATAAGGACAAAAATGTAACCAAATAGTCAAGTAATTGTGCAAACAGGACCCGCTATCTAGATAAGCATGGATGTGCTGATGAAGTGGAACAGATGGCTGGCAGGAGCCAGCAAGTGATATTTGGAACGATTGTTCATCAGTTCATGAACCAAATCCCAAGTATGCACAAGAAATAAAGCTTCAGGGGGGACAAGCTCTAATGGGTACAGGGATCTAAAGGTAAAGTATGAAAGTTTGGGTTCACCTGTGAAATATATTAATATTTAATCTTTATAAATCTTAATGGGCAGTTGTAAGATTGAGGCAGGGTACTAACATTTGTTATGTACATAATTGCATAGCAGGCATTGTACATAGTGGCTGTGTATATATATGTGTGTGTGCATATATATGCATATACATATGTATATAATATCCTTTATTATCTTCCCTAATTTTGTGTTGATGCATTGTAATTTCCATTTTTCAAACGAGAAAACTGAGGTTCAAAGGCATTAGTAACATGCCCAAGGTCACAGAGACGACCCCTGGTGAGTCTGGGAGTCCATTACTCCTTCAGGGGTGTTGTCAGCAGCTGGGTATTGGGGTGATCTATTACATAACCTGAAAGCAATACAAGTTTGCTACAGGAGTTCTTGTCTTCAGGCACTTTGATCCTTGGGATTTTGTCATGCTGTAGCGATTTCCTGGCAGGGAAGAACAATTAGGTTCCTGTGAAATACCCTGGCATCTGTCCATCCCCCACGAATGGAGCATGACATCACCCCGCCACAGCCATCACAGAAGACACACTGGGTTTAAGGCTAATATGTTCTTTTAATAGTTAATTCTGGAAGCCTACCAAGCGCAGCCATCATTTGGATTTGGCATGATTTCATTGATGCTTGTTGCTCATAATTTCATTATTCTCCAGATGTTAACATATTTTTCTGTGATGCTAATTTTTCTTTTGCCAATTATCTCTGTCAGAATTGTAAGGCAATTATCTTTTGGGTTATTTATTTGCGCATGCATCCCACTCAAATGTAAGCTCCACAAGGGTAAGGAGTGCATTTTTGTTCAGTGATGACATCTTCTGAGCCCTAAAACAGTGTCTGAGGTACAGTATGTGCCCAATGAACACCTGTGGAGGGAATAAATAAGTGAAAACTGTACCCATAATCTCCTTGTGGGGTGTAGGCTATGAAAGCAGAATGCTTAAAAATATTGCGAATGATTAGATGGTCAAAAAAAAAAAAGTCAGTTCTTGTGTTTCTACCTGTGGATAATCAAGTGAAAACTTTGACTCTCAAAGAGAGGGATTGACCCGTTGGATACTATTCCCGGGCTGTTCTCAGAACCATCATGTGTGATAGGCTCTAAGAAAGCAAATCATTTTTTTTCACTTTAGCAACAATATTAGTACAAAATGACACTCTAAAAATCTTCCTATATATATTTCAATTAAAAACAGTACGCTGAATAATCCACTTTTTATTATCTATATCACCTCTCCAGTCTGTGTGCTTCATTAACTGACAATTGGTTATCTCTCTTTTTAATCACTCCATAAGAAACGGAATTAATTTTTCCCAAGTCTTCTTTCATTTTCTTGGCTAAACACATCAATTGTTAATGATTTAAAAATATGGTCCCTGTTAGTCATTTTTCTGTCTTATGCGCTGAATCTCAAGGTGGACATTTTGGAGGCGTAGGAGGCATTTTTGTTCTTCTTATTCGAGCTTTACACTGTCCTTTTTCTTTCCATATGAGCAACTGCAACCCGCATGATATTGGGCATGAAGTGTTTGAGAAGTACCGTCCAGAACTACTTCTGCCCAGGGGACGGTAAATGATATTATGCACAGTGTCATGGTGCTGTGCAAATAGGGAATTCATTTTCAATTCAAAGTCCAAGCAGGAGGAGACTCTTCCCTGCCAAAGGGGGTTTAGAACCCCTCATCAATAGGGTGTGCGAGCAGACTCGGCAGCGGGGGAAGAGGAGGCAGCAACCAGTATGGAAGGCACCCAGCCTGTGCCTGGCACCCCGACGAGGGGACTGGGCCACAGCGCACAGCGGTTGCTAATAAGGTTACCAAGTAAATCTTCAGCACTCACAGACTCTTTGAATACACTTAAAAGCCGAGATTTAGGTGTCCTAAATCAAAACATGGTCAACTCAGTGCGTATCTCAGAGTGGAGCGAGGATGCCAAACAGAAGCTCTTCAGTGCCTCCTTCCTGAGGAGGTGCCCAGGGCTGACAAGTTTACCCAACAGGAGTCCCTTTCATTGTGTGCGTGCTGATCCCTGATAAACACTGTGACTCAGCTGTTATTAACAAAAAAGTCATTGGGGGTATAAAGTTTGCAATTAAAAACTCCCTGTAAGTATTCTATATACATTCCTGGATGGGTAGGACAAGTCCCACTTCAGTCATCGCATCAAGATTATTTGCCCAGAATTGTCGAAACTATATAGGCAGAAGATTTTTTGAGTGTCCTCTTCTAGATCGGCACCTTTCAAACTTTACTGTTTGCATGAATCACTCGAGGATCCTGTGGAAATACAGCTTCTGATTCAGTAAGGCTAGGGCGGGGCCCGAGATTCTGCATTTGTAACAAACCCCCGGGTGATGCAGACTCTGCTGGTCTGTGGACCACACCCTGCATGGCCAGGCTTTAAATGATGCAATCTTGTATGTAAGCACAAAAATCGGTGATGCTGATCATAACTTCACGCGAATCTCTACTACACCAGGGAACCGCTCCTCCCACGTCACCCGTGAGCACTCATCATTACTCACCCATGAGTGCTTTTTTTGGGGGGGGGGTGGGCATCCCCTCTCCCATTTTATGAGGCTAACTCTTAACTCAATAATATCTGCACACATTTTTGTTCAGATTGACTGGCTGTTGGTTTTTGCCCTTTTAAAATAAATGTGGATATCTTTGGTCTTGAGGAGACAAAGGAAGTCACGTGACTTGGGATTCCTGGTGGTGTCTTGAAGATGGCTGTTCTGTTTCTCGAGCGAGGAGGAGGAGAATAACATATGGATATATTGCTGGGCTGCCCGTGCCATCTCCTGGATTGCCAGACCACGTTGTAAGGTGCAGCAGATGGCCAGAGCAGCGGGACGTGCCAAATGATGCACTCCAGAGCCCTTCCGCAAGGTGCTTGCTCTGGTAGCAGTAGCAGAGCTCAAGAATATGCTTACGGCCTTTCACAAAGACAAATTATCTGGTAGCTCTTCAGATGGTGCTATCAAAATCATCGTATAGGGTGGATGATTTACCTCTGCTATGCACTGGCAATTCAACGTTGTATTAGGGAAGTGGAAAAAAAACTTATTGAAAGTTTTCAAAATATGAACTTTTTTTTTTGAGCTTGGGCAAAAAGTGCTATTCACTGATTCTTTCATCCCTCACAACAACCGAGGAAATGAGCTCAATTTCCTATCGTTGATGAGGCCCCCACCTCCTCTCCTGCCTCCTCACCCTTCCTCACACATCCTCTTGGAGCCTCTGCCCTGGATGGGAGGGTGGCGCTCTTCTAGCAAGACTCACGCTTTCTGGCCACCATGATTTCCCTCTGAGGTTTTGTGCCTTCCCATGGTATTCTGCCCTGCCTGTTTAATTCTCTAATTTCTACTCATTCTTCAAGATACACCCCTCATACTAACCCTTCCCAAAGGTCTTTCCAACCTAAAGCAATATTGCCTTCCCCCACATTTGTCAGATTAAATCATTTGGCGGGTAAGGGTGTATCTTCATGACAGCTCTTACCATTTTTTCTTATGTAACTTTTCAAATGGACATGATCTCTCTCCTCATTTAACCCAGGAGCTTCTTAAAAGCATCAAATATTCTTAAAATTTTCAGATATGACAGTGGCTAAACACCTTCTTACTGAGGGTTTCAAGTCAATCGTGCGGTAGGTGTACATGGTGGCCTTCCTCCCAATGGCCCTTCTCCCTTCTACAGGAGCAATTCTGATCATTTTCCTTCCTTTGCTCTAAGGAGTGGAGTGTGTGGGGTTAGCTGGGTTTGCCCCTGAGTGCAGCTCATCCTGTTCACTCTCTCACATCTTATCCTTTATTATTTCTCAGGAGACTTCCTTTCCTAGGAATTCTATGACCTGCGTCTTGATTTGTGTAGCACACATTGGATTCAAAAATTTATCTTTAGATGTCATAATAATGCCACAGAAAGTCATTATTTTGTTTTGAATCAAATTTGAAATCCTTCCTTGGAATGAGCCCCCACTTAGTTCAAGCCAACTGGCTCCGTATCTCCATCACCCAGTCATTCCACATGAGCCGTTTCCAAACTGCGCCATATTCTTGGAGTGCTCTCTCTTCCTGTCTGCCAACTTATCTCTCTTCCATCATCCAAATAGCTCATGAAATCCCACCTCCTCTACACAGTCTTCCAGAACTATTTGGAAAAGGTCTAATAGCTTCTCTCTGTACCATCCGGTGAGAGCATTAGCCACTTAAGGCTCTCTCACTCCTCACTGCTCTGCTCATGTACTCCTTCTTGAAATGGACTAAGTGTACCTGGAACAATGTTTGGCATTGCCCAGTCATCTTCCTTTTCAGCCCTTGTGTGCACTACCTTTACATACAGATATTTTTGGTCTCATGGTCTACTTTTGACAGATGCTACAGAAAGATGATAGCTAAAGCCCTCTGTGCAATGCTGAGTGTAATATCATGTAGACACAGATACTTAATACATAAGGAGATTTCTCAGATTTGACTTTTTAATGTACAAAGAATATGGAACATATTTAATATTTCACAAGTCCACCAGGACCTGCCAGAGAACTCTGTTAGCCTTGGGCAAGGATGGCAATTTCCATAGGGGTTCATTTCTCAGATGGCAACGCAGTAGCTCCCTACCGTTGGTGATAATTGTAGGCAGTACAAAGGGGAATTAATAAGATGTCTTTAGTGCTGAGCGACAAGATCATAAAAGGTCATTCTCAGAGAGGGAAATCCAGTAGGAACATAGAATGGCTTTGAGTAGCAAGCTAAGGAAGCTTCCCTTCTGCTAGAGAAGGCTGAAGAATGGTGCTAAAAACAACTGGGAAATCACCTTAAACTTGGCAAGTGCCTCACACAGAGTGGGTGCTCAATGTGGATTTGTCGAACGCAAAATAAAGAAGCAGCTATTTAAAGAACAGTAATGTAAGCGACAAACTAATTGTTGCATTGCAGCCAATCTGTCTGAGGAAATAACTTGCTAAAAAAATTTTCTTGGGGGCCATCTGAAAGGTTCCAAAATGGGCCAAGGAAGACCAGCAAGAGTCTGTGTTTATCCAGCAATGGTCAAAAGAGAAAATGCACCATCAGAATGAGCTCTATAATTTGCAGAGCCCAAAACAAGATGAAAACGTAGGTACCTGTGTTCAGAAATTAAGAATTTCAAGACAGTCACAGCAGAGCATTACACAAAGCAGAGGCCCCTTCTAAGCACGGGCCATGTGCAACCACCCAGGTTACATGCTTGTGGGCACGGCCCCTTCCAGCGGTGGTTAGTGTCACTACTTCTCATCAGCCCATTTAGATCACTGGCCTAGTCCAACATCTGGATAAAATATCCTCCTTCGCAGTAAATTATTGCTTACACAAGATACATTTTGGTCACACACTCAGTTTTCTAAATATCTTTTCACCAGAAACGGTGACCTCTGAGAAAGAAGAGCTCAATTTTATTCACTCCTCATTCGAATTCTGCATCAGTCACTTGAGATTTTAACTAGCATACAAATTTGGCCTCTGTTTCTTTGAAACTGAAGATTGTATGTAAATCCCTTGAACTCCACGTCCATCCATTTGAGTCATCTGTAAAATGGGGATGATAAACTTCATCTCTCGGGTTAATTAGTAATGTCCAAGGTCATGTATGTGAATCTCCTGGCATACACTATTCCCTTCCTTTTCTTCTTTCCTCATCTCTTTTTTTGTCTGATGATTCCCCAAACTCACGGCCATGCACATAAATCTATCATCTGATACAGGGTAAGTTAGCCAGTTTCTGGGCATCAGGGCCTGGGCCTGGCCTTGGTTATCAGTCTGTGCGGGGTCAGCCTGAGCAGTTATCTGGCCTCCTCTGTCTGCTTGACACCCCTTTCCTGCGACAGAACCTACCCATGAACATCTGCAGACCTATAGCTGGGGAAGAGGAGGACGGGAGAAGACATTTCCGTCTCATTTCTCATTATCTGCAGAGTTAGACACTATCAGCGTCAGTCTGCTAACAACCTATTTCATTCCGGGAAAGAGACTGAATGAAAGGGTGGCGGGGATTGGGTGAAGGTAGAAGTAAAGAGAGATGGGAAACAGATTCAGCACTTGGACAAGTTGGATGCAGAGATGCTCTGGTCTATTTGGTCAAAGTGGGGGAAAAACGCTTTTGTCAAACTGTCTGCTTTGTTTCCAGGCAGCGCCATTCTTGCACATCATTTGCCTTTGAATTAATGCTCTGTCTACATTTTTTATTCACTGTTGGATGATCAGCGTCCGAAGCATTCTTTTCTGTGACAGACTTATTTAAACGTACTGAACTCTTAAGCAGTCATCTTACAGCAACTACTATAATCTCTTCTTCTTTACTCATAGCCAAAGACACGTATCACACAAGGAATAAAAGTATGAGGAGGATTAGGAGAAGTTGGTGTCACAGTGAACAAAGCACAGCTAGCATTATGCTTTAAAAATAATGGCTTTTCTGTCTCATGGGCAAGGAGAAATAACTTTTCCACCACATAATAAATTTATTAGCCTTTTCGACCTCATCATTTCTACCTTAACTTAGACACAGCATCAAAGACAAGAACATCTGTTTGACAGCAATAGTTCCAATTCCGCTTTTTTAACATTCTCTGCTCGTTGGTGCTCCAAAGTTACTGCGTGAGCGCCACCTGGTGGTAATTTTGTAGGTTGCTCAATGTAATGTCAAATAAAGGTAAAAGGGTGATAAGTTTGATATTTTCACTACAGAAGAACTTTCTAATAGGCAAATATGTCTTGAAAGACCAACCGTAAGTGGGAAGCCTATTATGCACCCTTAACGCAGTAAATCCTCTCCTTTTATTACCACCTAAATCCAACCTGTTCTCTTTTTTTGCACACCTTGCTCTTTCCGACTGAAACGCCCATCTCCCTTTGCTCCTTGTTCCAAACTGTTCTCCCGTACACTCCTAACTCCTTCAAGATGGAACTCATCATGCAGTTCCTCCAGAGCCTTCCTAGTCCTGTGTCAGCCAAGATCCCAACAGACGCAGATGGCGCACTTGAATCGGATCATTTGCAGCAGCTGTGGGGAGAGGGTGATCTGGGTGTTTGCAACCTCTGGGCAGGGACAGATCTTCCCCACCTGCTGCAGGTGCTCCTCACTGGCCGAGCCCAACAGCAAACCCAAGATCATCCATTCCCACTCACCTCTGGGGACAAAGGCCAGGGGGAGAAAGTGTTGGTAGGATGTGGAGGGGACAACAGAAGACATCCACCACTGTCCTCGGCCTGCGCTTTTCCCCACTGTTCCGGGCATTCGTATACAGAAGATCGAGAGATTAAATATAGAGATAAACCATCATGTTGAAAGACTGAATGGCGAAACAAATCAAAATTTCTGCTATTGATAACCTACTCTTGCCTCTCAGACTGATATCTACCATTCTTAGCTACCTCTACTACCTTCATTCATTGTTGCTCTATCTCAGCATTTTTCTTGTTGAAAGGTGTGCTAGGGCGCATGTTAATAGCAGCTGTGCCTCAGGTGCTGCTAGTAGTGGCCCATTATCTTTCATCACTGATCATGGACCAGACACTTGAGGATTCAATCTGATAAATTAATGTTAAGGTCTGCCATGTCCCATCTTTTAGTTTTTGAAGGGCATCTCAGACTTTTGAATTCTCTCTCTCTCTCTCTCTTCCTGTTTGCTCTCATCTCTCAATCTCTCTATCTCTTTTGAAATTAGCATGGCATTGAAAGGTGCACTGTCTAATTAAGTAGGGATAAGTATCAACAGCTTTAAGGTCCAAATCATGAATGAACAGCCTGGTCTTGGGGGAAGGTTTGCTTCGTAGCTTGGTACGTCAGTCTCAAAGAGAGGGGAACCTGCTAAACGAACATGCTGGTGTCAGAGATATGCTGAGGCCGATTTGTATTAAATTCCCAAGGTAGGAGAAAGAGGTTGCATCAAAGCTTTTGAGAAAGCCCATGTTCACTTTCACATGTTTCTCAGAACAGCTCATGTAGTTTTGACATGAAAATGCAGTAACCTGAATAATGGAACGTTATCAAGATTACGGTCTTTCTTGAAAGGGATAATATATCCTATTCATTACCCATATATTTGAATCCTCCAAAAGTCTTACAAAATCCCTTTCTTCTTCCTTGACTTCTTGATTTCATTTCATTAAGAAGAAGGACCTCATGATTGCCATCGAAATAAAAAATAATATTGAATACATCACATTCAAATTCTTGTGTGATAATAAAAAATCTCTATGAAAACAATGAATACAAAAAAATAACTCAGATATTATTGGTCTCTATTGTATGTATTTCACAAATTGAGACTTTTTAGGTCATGAAGAAATTTTGTGGAATGGATATCATTCTATTTCATAGAATTAGAACATTCATATTTATCACTTTATAAACGAAACAAATGAGATCAGGGTTTCAGTCACACAAAGACAGGGGCTAAGTAGTTGCCATTTTAAAACCACAATGCATATCTCATAAGTCCTCACCCAGTACTGAGAAAGTTAAAGTAAAATAGGGCTTGTTTGTGTGACAGGGTGATTTTTATCAAAACAAAATATGTAGTTTGTGATTTCTTTTTTTTTTTTTTCTGAAGTAGAATAAATAGGAAGATTGAAATCATCTTCCTTCACCTCTTTCTTCTCATCTTCCCATCTTAACAGTGAGAAGATAAAAATAAATGATGGTTTCATGGCTCAGTCAGAGGAGAACTCAAGAGTCAACCTGTATACTCCAGAAATAGACATCTATCAAGGTATTGTTGGTTCCTCACAGACTGGAAAGTGGGTAAAGGGGGAATTAGGGGACAGGAAGTGAGAGAGGCACGAGAGAGATGTGTGTGGGTGTGTGGGTGAGCACAGGCGTTTTGGGACCCTTGAGAGTCAGGGACCTCAGATGAGGTTGGCATCATAAGCACTGGAACCTTCTCAAAGTTCCCATTACTGAGCTTGGCATGAGTGTCAAAGGTGGTGGTGATGCTGCCAATAAAGCTGGCTGCCTGGGCAAGGATCGAAGCCCACCACGTACCTAGTTCTGTGCCCTTTGCTCTGTTTTTGGACTGCATAAGCCCCTGAGTTCTACCAGCACCCAAGGGCAGGGAGAGGGCACCCTAAATTGGCTGTTATTGGACTTCTTGTCAACCTGGTGACTGCGACCTCACATTGGATGTAATCTGACTTAGAAAAATAAAGAAAGGTGACATTTCTTGCACTCTGAGTACCATGGAGCAAGTTGTACCTGTTTCAAGTGTAAATTTCCCATTGCTATCATCTCACCATTTGACAGGTGAGGGGTGATAGCTGAGTAGATCATTTCATTCATCAACTTTTATTTTTAGAAAGTGCCTTTTTTTTAAAGGATCATATTTCTTACTGTACCATTTTTCTCACCCACCTAAAAAGAGAAAAAAAAAATGGATTTTTACAATTGTTTTTGTAGTAACATAAGCTCTTCAGGGCATAGGGCTTGTGCACTGAATTGCAGCCCAGCATGAAATTTTACAGCTGACTTATGAAGCCCTGCCAATAAAAGTTTACAACAGAACAGCCTGGCTCTTCTGGTTTTTAGGAGCAGGGGTGGAGAAAATATACATGTGCTAACCGATACTATTATCCTGGAAATATGATATTAATGATTGCACAATTTGAGAGCAAAGAATTAAAATGTGAGAATGAAGTTAATTAGAAATACTTGAGAGATTATGTCATTTATTACCCAAGTTGTGTGCACATTATTTACTTTATAC
>RJWJ010048570.1:0-10545 GCA_004363605.1 Indri indri | reverse complement strand
GGGCTCTGTTGCTTAGCAGGGTAACGCAGGCAGATGGGGAGAGGCTGCCACTTCACAGGGTATTCTTAGTCTGAGGGGCTCTTTTCTTATTCTCTAGTATTTATTTTATCCTCAGACCTGGGTCTCATTACAGTTTAAATTTTGTTCTCTTACTTTAGCAGCTTATTTAATTGAGAACATTTCAATGAAAGAATGTTTAAAACATCATAGTTGTAAAGAACCTGGGGTCATGGAGAGGTTTTAATTGATCCGTGTGATGAATGAATATAACTCCCCAGCGAAGGGCCTCCTTTTCATTATTTCTCAAGGCCTTCATCCCATCTCCATCAGTTCAGAACAGCTTAATGTTTTTGGCCAATTGCACTCTGAGTTATGCTACTTGTAAAGCATTGATTTCATAACCAAGAGGCTGAAGCCAGAGTAAGCTGGATAACTTATTTCTGTGCTATTTATTGCATAAGGCATTAAAAACAGCACCAGCATGGTCATCTGTTTTACTTTTCATAGGCTCTGTCATCACTTTAATTGGTTGTTGTTAGAGCAGATGTTTTAAAAGGAATATTTTGGCATGGCTGTATTTGCTTAATTTCTGATGACTTGCAGGACATTTGTATCTACATTAAAAAAAAACAAACAAAAAACAAAAGAAAACAACTGTGGGCTGTGGGAGCAGAGCAACCCCTTGGCCTTCACCAGACCTGGACCAGGAGAGAGACAGTGAGGTTGCTGGGGCAAGAGGTTTGAGGGCAGGAAACATAAACCTGGAGAGCTAGGGCCAGCATGCAGAAACCTCACCATTTACAGTCAGTAGAACATTCAGTAACAATGCAAATGTCAAATCACCTTGAAAGATGGCTTTTAAGAATGCAAAAGCCAAGTTACACTTGTTTAAAGGTAAGCAAAATTAAACAGAAAATTGTCAACCTGCTTAGAGAGAGCTTATGAACCAATTAAGACCTTTGCAACTTTGTAATGTAGTGAGTTGACTTCAGACTTGGACATGATGCTTGTTTCACATGCCATAGCTAAATAATCTAGTGAGTTTAAATGGCTATTTTTGTTTTTTCAGATTTGGGTATTCATAAAAAAGCTTATCCATACTATCAAAAAAAAAAAAGATTCAATTCCATGTTTGCGTCTAAATATATTTCCCAAATTGCTATTTCCTAACAATGTTTGCAAAATAATATAACTCAGCATTTTGAAGAGTTTTAGATTCAGGAAGTCTCTAAGGATGAATGGATTATTTTAAAGTTCTCTATCCTTTTATACAATTTGAATCATCTTCTCTCCCCTTTTAAAAGTTTGGATGGAGGGGGGAGCTTCATGGTTAAACCCAAAGCAGATACCTAATAAATCAACAGAACTTTGTCATTAGAAGTGGTCGTGCTGAAACTGGTAGTGTCTAGCAAGTTTCCTTTTAGTTAATTGATAACACCAGCTGATTTGGGGCTGTACCATTATGACTGTACAGAAAATATTTGTTATAGTAAGCCAGACAGATGCTGCTAAATTCATAACTAGACTCCTAGGTGTGAAAGTCTCTTGCTTCTTAGCTGAAAAGTAAGCATGCTCTATTGTCCAGCTGGATTCTGCCTTGTTCTTTCTATGGCAAGTACTGAGCATGGTGCTGTTTGGTGCATAACAAGTGTTCAGTGACTATTTGTTGAATTAATGAATTGCAGAAAGAGTTAAGTGACCAGATGTCATTCGTACATAGGGATTAGCTTATTGATGGGAGAGCCATCTGGTTTCTATGGTCTTAGTATCATCTGTGACTGTTAATTGATAGGCTAGCTGTTTAATCTGTCCAGTATGTTCAAGTCCGGAGTTGAAATTCTGATGTTTTCTTGGATGTAGTGTGACTTTTTATTTTCATTTGATGCCTTAAACCATTTGAGATCAACTAGTCATTTTTTTTTCCTTCTATTTTGTATCTACCTAAACACCTTATGGTCAATAAAATGTTTAGCCTTTTCTAATATGAAAAATGCAACAAGTCAAAACACATGGTAGATGTATCTGTGAACCATATTTTCTTTTGTGACTGTTATTATTTTTGCATGTTATTTGGGGAGGGTATGGGAGGGACTTTTTTAATTCTTACCAGGTTCCTGTTCTTATATAATATAAAAGGGAAATGTCTAGAGTGATGAAAATTTTTTTTGTCAAGTTTATGATTCTTGACCTTTTTAGAATAGTGTCTGTCCCACTTGATTAGAAAGATAAAAGTGTGGTTTCTTTGAAATACTGTAACTCATCTTCAAAAGAGCTTTAACTCTTTATAGCCTGTTCACATCTAAAATGACACTGGAAACTTCACCCTTATGGGAGAAGAAAAATGGCATTTCTAGTTTATGCCTGTGGAAACGAGCATCGAAGTCTTTCTACCAGTGGTCAGAGGGCTAGTTTTACAGCTGCGTGGAACTACAGTATTTTTCAGCCAAGCATCCACTAAACCACCCTGGCACCATTGATCTGATTAGTTTGTGTCCATAAAAAATGCTTGTACCCAAAATGGAATAAACCCTTACAATACTTTTCTATCTAGAATTCACAATTTAAAAACAATAATTTATTATATTTTTCTATTTTGTTACAAACCATTTCAGAATCCCCTTTTCAAAAATTATTGGTAATAAAAGGGAGAAGATGCCTAATTTCCCTTTTTAAATTACCAAATTAAATTTCTCAGGATTACATTTTTTCCTGTAATTGCTTGCTAAATTTCTATATTTCCGTGTGGATTTATATCAGAGTTATTTCTATCCTACTTTGGTGATGTTTTTCCAATTTACCTAGATTTGATGATATGAATGTATATAGAGACTGTTAAAATTGAAATATTCTGAGCAATAATAATTTTATTGACTTGGAAGCCTGGCTGTCTTGATTTCCATTGTGTGCTTTCAGTGTTTAAACTAACTGACAACCCTAGGATCATTACCAAAAGTTTATGATAAAAAAAAAAAGAGGAAGGGGTAGAGTGGGGAATGGAAAAAATGCTGTTTAAATTACAAACTCCTTGTAGCAGTTCCTTAGGGAGGCAGTTAACTCAAGTCACTGAAAATATGATCATATATTGAGAGTTAAAAATAATTTTACTTGGAGAGAACTTCAAGAACAAATATCAAAAAGTCCAAATGAATTTAAAAGTACATCAAAGGAATTGCTGGGCAGCATGCACAATTTCAAGTGTTACTTTGTGGAAGGTCGTTTATTTTATGGGTCTGCCTCCAATTTGGGGCCACATGTGACTTTTGTGACCCTAGATTGATTCCGAGTGCTTCTGTTGACAAGGTCAGATGCTGTTTTCGCTGGGGGAGTTGGTTCCCCTCCTCTGCTGCCCCAATTAAGAGTGTTCACCAAGTCAGCTGGCCTCCCAGGTGTCACAGAAGAGCCCTAGACTGTAGTGACAGAAATCGGCCCCTGCTGTTGCTCCTGTGGGACCCCTGACAGAGCAGCATGGTGCCTGTGATGAGACCTCCAGGCATTCTCCTGTAGCTGTGCTGGGAAGTAAATTCTGTGAGTCACGTGGGTCTATCCTTTAAGTCACACCATTTTTATTAGTTATCTACTGCTGTGTAGCAGATTACCCCCAAACTTAGCGACTCAACACAACAATAAACATTTTCACACAGTTTCTGTGGGTCAGGGAATTTGGACTGTTTAGCTGGATGTTTCTCGTGGCCAGGGGTGTCTCATGAGATTACAGTCAAGCTGTCCGCTGGCGCTGCAGCCCACTGAAAGCTCAACAGACATGAAGACCTATTTCCAAAGTGGCCTGCTCCGGAGGCAGGCAGACTGGTATTGGCTGTTGGCAGGAGGCCTCAGTTTCTTGCCATGTGGACTTTTCCACAGACTGCTCAGATGTCCCCACAACATGGCAGCTGGTTTCCCCAAGAGACCTTGACTCAGAAGTCACACACTGTCATTTCTGCAATATCCTGTTGGTTATACAGGTCAACCCTATTTATTGTGACTACACAAGGTCAAGAATACCAGGAGGCAAGAATCACTAGGGACCATCTTGAAGGCTGGCTGCCACACGGTTGCACACAAACCTTTGGTTGGTAAATCATCTTGTTGTTCCTTCATAAGGCTGAAGATTAACAAAATGCTTACTGAGCGCAGATGCTGTACCATGAGTTAGATTCTGGAGAGCTTGCAGAGGTGATTGCTTAGGCATAACAGAGAAAAGCTTCGTCCTTGCTGAGTGCATGGGAGAAGCATTTTATTCAAACTTTGTCTCTCTAAATCAGTGATTTAAACACTTCATCCTGTTTTTACAAAGAAGAAAATAAAATCACCTTTAATTCTACCCTCCATAGTACCAAAATGCTTTTAGTCTTTTTTCTATGTTGTCCTTTTTTCCTATAATAGCACATATACCGTTCTATACCTATGTGTATATTTATAAAATGAGATTACACTGTACTGTTCTATAACCCAATTTTTCCATTCATAATATCGTGAACATTTTTGCGTACCTTGAAATAATCTGGCCTCAATTTTAACGACAGCCTACTATTCTGCCATAAGATGTATCGTAGTTTATTTATTGGATTCACCATTATTGGACATTTGAGTTATGTACTAACTTTTCCTCTTAGGAGCAGTGCTTTGGTGAATCGTAATGTGTACTAAATCCTGTTATATAGCTTAGATTGATTCTTGGCATAAATCCCCAGACCTATAATGCTGGGGCAAAGAATATGTACATGTTCAAGCTGTGATACTGTTTATCAAGAGCCCCCCGCCATGTTTGTACAGTTTACCTGTAACTGGCAGAGTTCGCAGGTGCCCGTTCTCCACCTTGGACTCATCCCATGGTTGTGAATCTTTGCCAATTTGATAGATTAAAAAATGGATGACATAACAATTTTGTTTATCTGGAGTATGCCTAATTTTTATAAAAATTCCTAATTTCCCAAAGAAATTGGGTGGAAGTGGTGGGGAGAAGGTAGGGAGTAGTCCGGATTGAATTGCAACTGCCAGACAATTCAAGCAGAAACCCAAGCAGCTTTCCCTGAAAGAAGCTGTTTTCTCCACCCCATGTTGTAGCCAGTAAATTGGAAAATTGACTGTTTTATGTTTCAACCCTCATTTCTCTCTGCCCACCCGAAATCTGAAGGTTCTGCTGAGCAGCAAAACAGGTAAGAGCAGGGAGCAGAGGCATAGGAGTTGCTTATCCCCACACGATTGATTTGTCTTCAGAATGTTGAAGATGAAAGATGTCCTGCCTGTCTTCTCTGACTGCCACCGCTTATTAGGATTTTGGTCGTATCTGTTCTCAGTTCTGTGCTGCTGGTTACCTTGGGGCTCGGTGGTGGGCAGGCCTTTGGATCCTAGCCTAGTGTCTCACATCATGTGTGCACTAGACAAATTCTCATTCGCCCTTTGAATAATTCCATCTCAGGCCCCCAGAGGGGCAGAAAAGGGAAGGAGAAGGGAACTAACATTTACTCAGCTCCTAGCTCCTACTTGCCAAACATTTCTCTTGTTTTTATTCTTACTAACTGCCCCCTTCCCCCTAAAGAAAAGAAGCAGGCGTTTCATATACATCATTCAGATAACAAAGTGATTAATCACAGTTATAAATAATGTATAGCTTAAAACTTTCTCTTACATGTGAACTTTATAAGCAAGTAAATATTTTCTTATTTGGGGCTTTTGTTTTCTCTGTCCAGATTCAAGAGCTTTACAACCCTTAACGGCCCATGTGCATTTTAAATGATTTGAGGTTTCAGTATGTTGTTTCTATAAACACACACACAGCTTTTTCCATTGAGTAGATGATAACATGTCATATTTTTTTGTGGACTAGGGCCCTGACTGTTGAACTTGTTGCTGAAGAATCCATGTTGTCGCTGCGCAGCTCTGAGTTAGTTATTTATTGAGCATTTCCCTGAAGAGATGTTCTTCCGTTTATTCTGCTGGTTTTTCTTTCTCCTCCCAGAGTTGTTTTCTATCACTTAAGAATACTGGACACAGGGAATTGGGGGAGGTTGTTGAAGCTGGCTGACATGCTCTGATGCCCACCCTGTGCTGAGCAGAACCCTTTGCTCTGATGTCACCTATGGTAGGAATCTGCACCCAATGGGTACTTTTCATAAGGCCTGTAAACCTTGCCTTGGGTGTTCAGGAAATACCAACTAATGAGAGTGCTTTACTTTCCAGAGTATTCAGAACCTACCACAGATGCTGTTTTGTTAAATTCCCCCCACATCTCAAAGGAAAGCTGCTTCAATTTTACTGATGTTGAGGGCAGGGGCCAGAGAGGCCATCGGAGCAGAACTAGGCCCAGAATTCCCTCTTACCTTCCTCTCCTTCCCTGGAACTTCACAAAACTCGTATCCAAATATGTCTACAAACTAAGATGAAGTTCAGGAGTGTTCACTCTACCAAAGTCTTCAGCAGTAATTTAAGAAACGGAGTTGTTTCTTTTTAAAAATGAAGCCTCAAAAAAATAAAAAATAAGTAAAAATTAAACCTCAAATCTGCTCAGTGGATACACAAGTGTGATCTTCTTAAATGTGCTCAGTGAGAGCAAAAAGAAGGGCTCACTTCAAAAACACTACACTCTTTGATTCTCTGGTCTCTTGTGGGACAAATTATAATGCAGGTTTCTCTGAGACTTTTGAGATGGTAGGAGAGCCCGATAAGTAGAAACACACAAGGAAGATTTAGAAAAGAATTTGAAACCAAAAAGTGCTCTAAATGCCAGCAGGGCCAGGTTGGACAGCAAACAAGAGAAAGAAGGGAAACTGCTTGTGTATCAGAGGGCCCTGGCGTGGACAGCCTCAGGTTGCTGGGCATCTTGAGAAGCCTGGGGCCACCTCGACAGTCTGTCTGCAGGTGCGCCAAACCCAGTCACCTGGGTGGGAGGAGATAGAGCTAATTTTAAGAGGCTTCCAGGTGCTGGTAATCTACCTTTACTGTCCACAACTTGTGTCTTTCTAGGTTAATCTACTGCCTCATTTCCCCCCACATCTCATTTGAGATGTAGTATCCCTTAAGTTCTGACACTTGTCCTTTTCTGGAAACTCATTACAATGTATTTCACAGAAGTTTGTGTTTTGAAACTTGATTGTAGGTGAGACCATATTGTAACTGTCATCTTTTCTGAAAGAAGAGATCTGAAAAGTACATCAGAAATAAACTTTTAGGATTTAAAATGGACATATCTAAATGCAAGATGTCGAGCTGAAGTTGTCCAGGTGGAATTTACTCTCCGGGAAAGCAGCAATTTACCTTTTTGGTCCCGTATTCCTTTCCTCCCTCCTCCTCCCCTTCCTGTTCAGCCCCTTGTCACCACTCCTTTCCTCTGGCATTGCTGGCACTACGTTTTTTTCCTCCCTGCGCTGCTCACGCCAGGTTCCTCGATAGAGAATTGATTTTCTTCTCAGTATATCTTAGGCTTGGAATCAGTAAGCTCATCCACACACAGGTCTTCTCCTCGCTGTCCTGGACCTTGGCTTTCTGGGGGAGTTCCTTTCTCCATGTTTTGTCGCTCATCCATAAGATGGCTTATGAGGAGTAGAAGGAACACTAGTGAGACCCCAGGCTTTACGTCAGTGGATACTCTTTGATAGCGAATTTGACATTTCTGTGGTATTCAGAGTTACACCCAGAATGAGCCACATCCTTATACAGGCCTGTGAGTGAGCCAGCAACTTATTTCTGGTTTTCCCAAGACCATACTTTAAAGTTGTGAAAGCATTTCCTGATTCACGCTTTCTTTGATTGCATCTGAAAAGTCCTGTTGGCCTGACAACCGTTGCTATGGGAATACTTGTGGCTAGTGCTGTTGGGCAGTCACCGTTATCAAAAGCATCAAGTGCTTATTTATTCACGATGTGGAAAAAGGTTCCCTTATGAAGCACATGAACCTTGTTCTCTCCTACCTTATTATATGTGGGGGTCTTCATGACATACATCCAAACTATGGGAGTGATTTTAATTTGCCACTAGTGTCTTTAATTTTCTAAGGAGTCTTGGAACTCGAGATACTTTTTTGAAGAACAGATACTACAAATGAAATTTTAAATAATTACCCTCTCTCATATAATTTATAAAGTAGCATTGACCTACCTGTCTGATTGTTAGGAGGAAGAATAGATAAACTGCTGCCGAGAACTGACACAATCAACTTGGCCGTGTACAACTCTTAGATTCTTTTTATAGGTAATCATCATTGCCAGAATGTTTGAGGTGGGTGAGGGTTAGCTAGTCCCCCACAACTTCATTGCCAGATGTGATGAAAGGAAGTGTTTGACTAAATTCTACTCTGAGGGATTTATTAAAGAGACATGCATTAACGAGTAGGCACAAAATGGTTCCTACAACCTGTTCTGTTAGCTTAACAGATGCCACATTGTCTAGACTTAGGAGCAGGAGCTATTACCTGCAGAGTCTGCATTAGGCCCTCAGACGTCCCTGATTTGGGATTGGTATATATAGCATTGCTCAGGAATCAAACCTTGGGCACCTTCCCTAGGTGTATACCCTACTTATGCAGGGGTGGGGAGTGTGCCTCAAATATTGTAGCCAGTCTACATTTCACAAATACCATTAATTTCACCTGTGAGAACTCCTTTCTAACGCCCTTATGCAGGTTAAGAAATCACTAATTTTATTACTGAGCACCCACTTCTGACCTTAATTATGTCATAGCATGGCCCCTCACCAAGGTGTGGCTAAGTGAAGTCCCTGGCATCACTGCCTCTGGAGTGTGGGCTCCTGATTAAACGCGGGCTGCCCACTCCTGTGGTGTGCACACCAAGGCCTCAGGGTCTCTGCTGAAGGGAGACAGCAGAGCAGCCACATAGCTGCTTTCTTACTGCAGTCTGAGAGAAGGCGACCTTGAACAGGGGAGCCCATACTGCAGGAGGTCAGAAGTACAAAGTGAACCCAGTTCAGAGTGGATGATGGGTTCAGCTTTGGGGGTGACATTTTGAAATGGTTCCCTAAATAAGCGAGTTTATCTGTATCACAAGGACAATTTTTTTACACAATAAAAGTCGTCCAGTTGGTTTCTTATCCCCAGAAGCCACCATAGCCAGGCTTCTGTTTTAAATGTATGTCAATAGTTAATTGGACTCATAATAATTTTTAACCAGTCCTTTTCTGTAAAGTTGACAAATAACCAGTTGCAAGAAGTAAGTGTTCTACACTCTCTATCTCAGTGATTTTTTTTTCCTTTAAGGCCTGGTGGGTGGTTAGAAGTTATTTATTTCAGTTAGCCAGAAGTTAAGTGGTCGTAAGTATGGAGCCACACACCCCCATGCAGGAGACTCCTGATTGGGGATGGGCATCTGTCATCTCTGGGTCACACGCCAGCTGGGCATGCTGAGCTGTCTGTCCGTTTGGGGCATTTTGTAAGCAATCGGATTCATTTACAATCTGCTTCGCTGACAAGGTATGCAATTATTTTAAGCATTATAATGTGAAAATCAGATGAGGCCCTTCACAGACACTTTTTAGGACAAGATGTCATCTACTTGAGCCATCATTACTTTGTCTGGATTGCACATATCATTCAGATTTACCTCAGTGGAAATTTTATGGGATCCGTGGGGAGTGTTTTTCTTGAGGAGGATGTTTTTCTGGGAAGTTTTTCAGAATGGAAATGAAATACTGTTACCTAGAGAAGAACAGGGAGGGGAATTAGAGCAGGCTTTTTGTCAGAAACCATGTAAACAAAAAGAGAGTACAGGAAAATATTTCCAGTGTTGAAAGAAAAACGCCCCCAATTTAGAACTCTGAATCCAGTGACGCTATCCTTTAAGAGTGAACGAGAAATAAAAGCCTTCTTAGACAAAAACTGAGGGAGTTCATAGCCAGCAGATCTGTCCTGCAAGAAATGTTAAAAGAAACTCTTCAGGTAGAGGGATAGTGGTACATGTTAGAAACTTGGATTTACACAAAGAATAGAAGCACATGAGAGAAGGATAATTCAAGGTAAAATAAAATCTTTCGTTTTCTTTAATTGATTCAAAAGTTAACTGTGTGTTTAAACCAATCGTAATAGTGATGTCCTGGTGATTATAGCATATGGATAAGAAAAACAAAGGACAGCAATGTCACAAGGGATGGGAGGGAGGAATTGGGAATCCTGTTATATGGTACCTGTCTAGGCATTGATAGTATAGTGTTATTTGAAGGTGGGCTTACATTAGTTAAACATGTATATTGTAAGCTCTAGGGCAATCGCTACATATTTTACGAAGAAGTATAATTGATCCACTGAGAGTGAGTACACATCTGTGAAGATGTGTGACCAGCCCTTCATGTATGTGCTCATCTTCTCCCATTTTAGGCAACAGATGTTTCAATCGCCTCTACTAATTCTCCATCAGATCACTACTGAGGAGGGTATGTGACAGATGTATGACCACGTGATGAGATATTTCTTTGCCCATTGTTGGACGCAATATGCTGTAAAGTGTGTTCCTTGCTTTGAAGAAATGTAAAATGGTGGTCCAGATGGGTACAATATCTTTTGTTTCAGTCCTTTAATAGTGTTTTGAGCATAACCATCTA
>RJWJ010048569.1:0-10559 GCA_004363605.1 Indri indri | reverse complement strand
TGGCACCCAGATCTTGGACTTGCAACCTCCAGAACTGTGGGAAATAAATCTCTCTTAAGCCACCCAGTCTATGGTATTTCGTGATGGCAGCCCGAGTAAACTAAGACATTCTTAACTTTTTTAAAAAAAATACAAATAAAGATTAAAAGGGGAAAAATAACCGTGGCCCAGCAGCTGCCTGCCATGTGGTCTGTTCTGATGGGCTCCACATCCTGGCACTGCCCTGACGGCAGGCTGCCGGACCAAGTGCTCCAGTCACCACTGGCTACAGCTGGTGGTGAGCTTTCCCAGCCACGTCTACTCTAACCTTGAGAAAATCACTTGCAGTGCCACAGCGGTGATTACGGAGGAGGGCTGGGGATCCGTGCCAGGCCCTCAGACCACAGCGAGACAGGCAAAGATGGTCCCTCCCCACTGGGGCTTGAGAGCCACAGGACAGACAGGAGGTTGGTGACAAGTGTTCTCCTGTCACCTGTCTACGTGCTGTGATTTAATATAGTTTTGACATTTCCCCAGCCGAGCGGCAGCCGGGGCTCCAGCCGCATAAAATTGGATGGATAAAAGCTGGGGCAAAGGGCACAGAGACCTTGACTCCCTGTCATTTTGCCACCAGCTCTGCCAGAGACAAGCCGGCATGCTAAGCCGCTGAAGTCAATAACAAGATGGATCAGGGCTGGAGGAAAAAAAGAGAGATTGAGAATCTCATGAAATTGTTCCTTTCTTGAGAGTCACGTAGATCTGCTGCTGTCTCTTTAGGAGAAGGGGCATCGGGGAGGCTCCATCCAGCTGTGCAAGGTGGACCCCAGGCTGCTGGCAGTGGAGTCTGGGGGTTCCAGTCCCAGGCACTGAGTATCTACCATGTGCCAGGCCAGGGTGGGCCCCAGGGACACCAGTGAACAAGACAGGCGAGGCCCTGTCCCCATGGACAGTCATCCCCATAATAATAATAATAATAATAACAGTAAATAACAGTCCTTCATGCTCACTGCGTGCCCGACCCTCACCACCACCCTATGAAGCAGGATTATCAATCAATTTTACAGAAAAGGAAGCTGAGGCTCAAAAAGGATAAGTCACCCACTGCAACACAACCTGTGGAAAAGCAGAGTCAGGACCTGAACGTGGTTCTGTCTGTGCTGAGCTTACGCCCTGACCCACTGGTGTGGCACCTGAGCACCCACTGCAGAACACTCTAGAAGAGAGCCTGTGCCCAAGGTCTCATGGGAATAAGGCACAAACCCCAAGTGAAATCCCTCACACACATCCTGATGAAGCTTAACTCTAATGTTCAAACCCGGTACCATGCCCAGCCCTCTTCCCCCTCGCCCCATGCAACCACCCAAACACGCTGACATTTCAATCATGTTTTAACTGTCTATGCATCTGTCTTCCTGATTCACCGTGGGCTCCATGGGCTCCTCAAGGGAGCACCCAGAATGGCCTGGGGCACAGTAGGGGAGCATGGCGCATGGTTCTGCACCTGGCCCTTGAGTCGGACAGGCTGGGCTTTGCTCTAAATGTGGCCTGGGGCAAGCGACTTTGCTTCCATGTTCTAGGTTCCCTCAGCTCCTGTAAAACAATGACAGCATCATCACCTCCTTGCAGGGTTGTTGTGCAGATCAAATGAAGACAACAGGTGGAATACAAAACAGGGCCCAGCACACACCGTGGTGTGCAATAAATATTCATTTTTATGATGATAATGATGATACTTATAACAACTACTTAAATGCAATGTAAAAACAGAGATTGTTACTTCCTTCTATTTTGAGACTTACGTTCTCTGTTAACCTGCTTTCCTTCCTTCCTTCCTTCACTGGCACAGTGGGCGCCGTCCGTGGCCCAGCGGTGCTCTCGGCCCAGGATGACAGCAGCGAAGGGGGCAGGCGGCTCCCGCCCTCCCGGGACTGAAATCCCCGTGGGAAGAGCGCTGAAAATCACAAACGAATTAAACCGTCACAGGCCTGACAAGGAAAGCAAAACAAAACAAAATAAGGGTGCCGTAAAAGAGAATAATGATCTTCTCGGAAAGATCTTTCTACTCAGCGTGAGAATGGGAACAAAACGGCACACCGCCCAGCATGGAGCCGAGCTCCCAGGCCCAGTTCCCGGGCTCAGTCCAGCCCCGCCCCGCTTCACCGCTGGGCTCCCGGGGGCCCCCCTGGCCCGGTGCCTCGCACCTGCCGCACCTGTCGGTCCAGGACCCCAGTCCCTGCAGCCTCCTCTTTGGGCACGCCCTCGCCACAGCTGACTGGCTCTGGGGTCGACATGTGACCCAAGGTGGACCAATCAGATTTGGGGTTGGCCTGAGTGCCACCCTGTGGCTAGGAGTGGAAGGAGAGAGACGCCCCCCCCACCATGGCACTGGGATGAGACGAGCAAGGAGAAGCCCGGCTCCTCCCTCCCCTGGGGGGGGCCTCTGTCCCCTCCCCCCACTGGGGGTTTGTGCCCCTTCCCACCAAAGACCCTTGACTCACCTCCCCCGGCCACCTCCATGGCACAGGTCTGGGAGAGGCTTCCCGTCCCCACAGGCTCAGCCCCACTGCTCCAGGGGCTTCTCTGTCACTTGCCAGGCCTGGGCTCCGCCCTCAGGGCCGGGTTCCACGTTTGCTGAAGGAATGAGTGAATGAGTGAGTGAGCCAGTAGCAAAACCTCAGAGGGCGCCCACAGTGGAAGAGCCGGGGCCCAGGGGTGGACAGACCCGGGCTGGATTCCGGCTCTGCTGCCTCCTGGCCCCAAGGTCTAGGCCTGATCTTCAGCCCCCCTGAACCCCCACCTCCCCACCTGCGGTGTGCAGCATGGTTGGGGCTTGGCCTCGCACACAGGAGCCACCCAGTCAATGCCAGCTGCAGTGAGAGTTGTGCCTCAGTTTTCTTTTTCAAATCAGCGTCCTTCTCCTCTCCGAGTATCCCGAAACACCATGTTCCTAGAGTCCCCCCACAGCCCCCTCTGCTGGGTGAGGAGACTCGGCACCTGCACAGCCACTGGAGACCGGGGCCTGGCTGCCACTGACATGCGCCTGCTGCCAGGAGGGGGCACGGGGACGGAGGGGACACCCCAGCCCCATCTGGAGCACGCCTGGGCTCTGGCCTCCCCCAGGAGGCCCAGGTCTCCCCTGTTTTTGCCTCCAGGCCTGTCCTGTCAGCATCTGCCCCAAGAGTGTCACCACGGAGATGGGAAGTGAAGGCGGTGAGGGGCCGAGCAGCCACCCAGCTCCTGATGACTCCAGAGGCCGCGCTCTGGGGAGGGAGGAGGAGGCGCGGGAGAGAGAGGAGGCAATGAGGCGGGGTGGGGAGTGAGGAAGGTGGAGAGAGAGCACGATGGTCTCTCAGATGCAGAGAGAACTTAGCCCTTGAATTCGGTGTGCGTTTTAGTGTGTCTGCAGCTCATCAGCTTGATAGATTTCTTTTAAAATTATTGTTATTATTATTTTAAAATCTGAAGGGTCTAAATCTCTTTTCCCAGGATTCAGATTTCAGCCCCCACATCATGTACCTCCCCCGGCCTCACCTGGGCAGCTCTCTAGGCTGCGTCTGGGGTGGGGGTGGGGCTCAAGGGACAGGTGTCCATGGCGGGACAGGTGTCCATGGCCGGACATGGTGCCCTGTGTTTGCCCTCTAACACCCAAGGGACTAAGCACTCAGCTGGGAATGAGAAAGTGGCTTCAAGTTTACAGGCTGGGTACCTGGGGAAGTCACTCCATCTCCGTGGCCCCAGTGCCCTCATGTGTAATTAAAATGAGGAAGACACATTCTAAGAGGAGTCGGGGGGTGCCATAATGTGGGAGGACACCCAGAGCTGCACCCTCTGCATGAGCAGTCGCCCCTTGCCCACAGCTGCCCCTGCAAAGACAGAGCAACCCAGAGGACCCTCTGGAATCTTCTCATGCAAATGATATAAATCAACCCAAACTAACTTAAACTAAAGGGGAGTGTGTTAGTTGCAGTAACCGAAAATTCCATGTGGAGTTCCAGATCCAGACCTAGCTTCATCCAGGGGTCCCCGTGGTGTCCCCAGGGCCTGGCTTCTCTTTCCTTCATCTCTCTCTCCCCACCTGCTCCAAGGTCATGTTCGAGTCTCACAGAGTTGGGTCACATTCCCTCAGAACCAACCATGTGGCCCTAGCAAGTGGGAAGTTCTGACTGGTGTGGGCCCGGGGAGCCCATCCGGTCCTTGAAGACTGACATGGGGGACAGGGAGTTTACCCACAAGAAATCAGAGCTTTTTACCAAAAGAAGACCGGAGGCTGTACGACCTCAGCAAGTCAGTTGATCTCTGTGTCTCATCTGCACCACGTGAGAGCAGTAGGAAACAGTGGCAAATGCCAGTGTGGTGCTCATGACTGTGCCAGCACCACTCTGAGCACTTTACAGGTACAAATCATTTAATCCCCAGACCGACCTGACGAGGCCGGCTATTATTATCTCCATTTTACAGGTGAAGCAATTGAGGCTCAGAGAGGTTAAGTGGCTTGCCCTGAGGTCACACAGCAGGGCAGTGGAGGAGCCAGCATTCTGTTCCAAGTGCTGCTCTTAACCACGGTGCTGCACTGTCCCCTTGGAGGGAATAAGAGCTACAGCGTTAATAGCACGGGAGCCCTGGAGCTGACGGGAGAGTTCAGTGCAGAGGCCCTCCCAGCGAGGGCAGTTCCCGGTAGGTGCTGGGGAGTTGTGTGTTCCCTCCTCTTGCTGCTGTTCCAGCCCCACAGCTCCACCCCCTGGAGGTGCTCCCGTGGGCCTGCGTGTGTCAGGGCTGTGATGCCTCCTGGCATTCTGTAAAGCACAGGCCCTGCATCGGCCTCCCTCCTCTCTCCTTCCCCTCCCTGCTTCTCGCTCCTCTCTGAATCCACACCTGCCTGCCTCAAGGAGAGATATGGGGAAGACAAAGCCCAGCAATGCAGGCCGGAAGCCCAGGGGCACCCTGTCTGCTGGGGTGGGGGAGTCACAGGGGCTGAGCCCAAACAGGCAGGTGCGTTTCTCTGGGCAGATGTGTGTCTCTGGGTGGGCAGGCGGGCCCTCAGAGGGGCCCACGGCTGGTGGGGAACAGGGTGCTAAGGGGGGGTCCAGGCACCACAGCGAGGCTGTCATACAGCAAGGAGCATGCGCCTTGCCATCAGGTGAGCGCTGCAGCTCAGAGTGGCAGAGCCTGGAAAAGCCCTTAGAGAAGAGGTCCCCGGGGAGGCAGAGGCCATCCAAGCCTGGGCCGGGGCCCAGCTGCCTGGTTCCCCAACTTGCTCAAGGGAGACTCTCCCCTTCCCTGATCTGGGGCTACCCGACCCACCCTCAGGCCACACCCCCACCACGAGCTCAGGAACCAACATTGCGAAGGAGACAAGATTTCAGAGGTTCCCACGCCCCCCACCCCTAGGTGCCCACACCCCCTCTTCCCTTCTCTGAGAGCCTGGGGTTTGGCTGTCTGTTACCTGGCTCTGGTTTGGTCCCTATCGGGGACCTCTGAGATCAGGCCCTGCTGGCCTATGGTCCTCCCCCACCCTCAGCCCAGGCTCTGATGTCCCCTCGGCCAACTCATGGGCTGACGTTATGATCCCCACATTACAGATGAGGAAACTAGGCTCAGAGAAGTGAGGCAGTGGGGGAAGCGGGTCTTGAACCCAGGTCTGTGTGACCTCCCCATCCGAGCTCTGCACACAGCCTGCTCTACCTCCACACTCCAGGGCAGGAACGACCTGGGCAGGCCACACCTGTGGGCAGGGAAGGTCTAAAACGAGTGCCATGGGGCTGATAGGGCAGGGCAGATGGCCAGTTTGGTGTCAACAGCAGGAGCCAGGCAGGGGTGAAAAGAAGCCCAGCAATTGTTGGGATGGGGTGGGACCAGAGACCCCCAAACCCAGCATTCAAGCATCTCCACCTGCCCAGCCTCGCCCCCGATCCGCTCACAACCCTGGACTCTGCAGGGCTTCCTGGACACTCCATGCTATTTCTTGCCTCCACCACTTGGCATGTGCTGTTCATTCTGTTCTTCTCAAGATTCCCTCTGTATTTTGGTCACTTGGCAAACTCCTATTCATCCATCAAAACCCAGAATAGAGGCCTCCTCCTTGACTATTCCCAATCCCTGTGGTGTAAATCATCTTCTCTCCTTTACCGCTTCTGAACTGTATAATTAAATTGTGACTTGTTTATTGTGCACTCATCCACACAGCTGGATTAGAATGTTAGAAAGGTCACTGCGTCAACTGACCAGGACCTGAACCACTAATGCACACTGAGGCAGAGTCATTCCCATCCCTGGAGCAGCTGAGCTTGTGTCCCAGATACCCCCGGCTCGAAGCCCCTGCCCCCTACTTCCCCAGTAGAGACAGTGACCGTGGGGTGGGAGGGAGAGGAGAGCGCCTGCGCCTGGTGACTGTAGCTGTTGATGGCCTGGTTTTTGAGTCACACGAGACACCCAAGGGACTCCAGTTAGGGCGGGGAGGTTGCAAGTGACTGTAGTTCCCTCAGGGGCAGGGGGACTCAGAGCTGCTGACATCAATGTTTACCTGCCACACACCTGGATTTCCATCCACAGACTGTGAGACCAAGGACATTCAGAGACCTCGGACACCCAGCCTGGGCTGCCCAGCCCCCAACATCCTCACACCCGCCCCCACAGGCTGCCTGACACAGAGCCAGGAAGACCACCTGGCCCATTTTGTTAGTCAAGGCCCTGGCCCTTCCTCCCCAGTGGCCCTAATCACATCTCTGGCCCTGGAGCTATCGGAGCCTGCGGTGGGCACCACGGCAGCCGGGTGCCAGGCTGTTTGCACGGAAACCCACCACACTCCGCCCTCCCAGATCTGTACTCGGGACATGGAGAGCTTGCTGGCACATTTTATTTTCTGGAAACAAATTAAAAATCAACCTTCCACTGTCGCTGAGCAGCGTGCAGATTTCTGTGCAGGTTTTATTGGTCTCCCCGATGGTCACCTGCTCTTCCTTCCTGGGGACCACCTGAGGCCTGGCTCTGTGTGTCCTCAAAGTCCTGTGCTCCCATCCCCAGCACAAACACAGAAGAGCAGTTCCCTGTTTCCCTGATCTTCCCTGTCACCAACCCCGCCCCCCCAACACACACACACACACACACACACACACACACACACACACACACTTCCTTTTTCTCCTTATCTTCCCTCACTGCTGGGCATCTCTGAGGACGGGGAAATGCCATCGCAGAAGGGCGTTGTCTTCCTCCAGTCAGGACCTAATTCCTTATCACAGAGCTCAGAGATGGAGGTTTCCAAAGAAGCCAGGGAAGGCTCCGGTGGTAATTAACATTTCCCTGCTGTCTGGAAAACAGGAATTACTCCAGGGTGTGGGTACGGAGCTTTAGCCTGGGAGACGCTGGGAGGCCAGCCGTGGATTAGCAGATACCCAGCAGGCAGAGCAAGAATTCAGAGGACACGAGGGTTGCCAGGCTGAGAGACGAGGGTGAGGCTTGAGATAGGACTAGAGAGACCCCACAAAAGGGGCTGGAGCCAGCCTGGACCCCTCTTCCAGGATGACAGGAAGCTCTGGGCCTCCAGAGAGGGAGGGAACATTCTGCAGTGTGAAGCCCCTCTCTGGTTTTGTAGCTTTCGTGATCTTTCAGTCCTGCCCACATTACCCAGCCCTGCTTTCATTAGATGGCCTCTTCCATCCCACGTGGTGGGGGGAGGATCCCATGTGGCCGGAATGAGGGGCGCTTTGGGGGAGCAGCAGGAAATGCGGATGGAGGAGGGGCGAGGTCAGCTTGGAAGAACATCAAGTGCTGGGCCTGGGGGTGTGGGTTTCACTGCAGGGCAAGAGGAACCACGGAGGGCTTGGGGTTCTTCCATCGTGTTTGTTTCTTGCAGCGTGAGCGTGGTGGGTGTGTGCTTTAGGTGACAGCTCAGTGGAGACAGATTGGAGGGAGCCCAAGGCAGGGACACTGGGGACGAGGATGTTACCGTGGTTGGGTGGGAGGTGACAGTGGTCTGGACCCAGCTGGCACCCAGGGCTGGAGAGCAGGAGACACATCCCGTCACAAGGCAGCAGGTGGGGTCCATGGGGTTTGGTGGCCGCAGCAGGACGTGGGGAGAGGAGGGAACCGACTCAGGATTCAGCAGCCACTGCGCACCCACGGTGTGCTTGCGCTTGCTTCTCGACAGACCTTCTCGGCCACCTCGGGTGATCAGTTTGGGCATCTCTGATGTCAGACAGAGAGACAAGACACAGTGCCATGTCCAAACCTGAAATAGGTCAAGGGACATTTCTGAGGCAGAACTGACAGTCCTCAGCTACCGCCCAGACGTGGGGAGGGCTGGGAGCAGAGAAGGAGAGAAGATGCTGGCATTTCACAACTCCCTCTTCTTCTCCTGCACATTCTGGCCGGTCCTTCTGTCCTACCCCAGCGTGAGTCACCCTGTGTCCTAACGGAAGACCCCCCCCCTCACCCCCGGCCTCTTGAAAGAGCACTGGACTTGGAGTCTAGCAGTGCAGAGCTAAACCCATCAGCCCCTCCCTGGTTGGTTGCCTGTGGAGTTCCTTCCTGTCTCTGGGCCTCAGTTTCCTCCTCTGCCAAGTGAGTTCATGTCCTCTTCCTCCCATACTGTTGGGGCTGCAATGAAATCGTGGTGGCAAAGGGAGCCAGAAGTGGCCCAGCGCCGAGGCACTGTGGACTGGCCGCCCTGCCGTCTGCGGTACGGTCCCTTCCATGCCCTTAGGTGATGATGGTTTTACTGAATTTGAGGAGTTTGGGGATCCAGCACCGAGTAGGACCTTGATTAATAACTGTGTCATGCACTAGCTAATTAGTTAATGGGTTCGATTTCTAGCTTTGACATTTAATAGCTGTGCGACCTCCCGCTGGGGGCTCCGAGTTCCCTGTCTCTGGATCGCCGTGGCTTAGAGCCATTTGCTCCCCGGCTTCTAAGTAAACACTGCAGTTCAGCAGACCAGATTCAGGGAGAGCGGAGTCTGCAGGCAAAGCACAAAGACAGACTGTGGGGAGGAGGCCGGCTGCCGCCACGCTGCGCCGGGCAGGGAGGCTCCTTCACCTCGCATAACTCCTCGCGCACAGCGAGCTGCTGCGAGAGCGAGGCCGAGGAAGTTTTCCATTCGTGTTTCTCTGAAGGTGGGGAGAGGCGAGGGCAGGAGCTGGGAGTGGACGGTGAGCGGGCGGCACCCAGGAGGGGCCCAGGACAGGCCCCAGCTGCGCTGGGTGGCCCTGCAGGGAGGCTTGATGGACGTTCCTCCAACAAGTCGCCCAGCGCCGCTCCAAGAGGGGCCTGGTGTGGAGTCTGATGCTCTGCGGCCACTGTTGTGAAATTACTAGTGGCGTTTCAACGCACAGCCACATGTAGCCACGGTGCACTGGGCCCTGCAAGTTAGGTAGCCCGGGATCATTTTGTACTGCAGCAAGCCTGGGAGGTGGGGACTGTCTCCGCTCCCTGACAGATGAGGAGACTGAGGCCTGAGTGGTGAGGCAACTGTCCAAGGCCCCGAAGCCTGGGCTTTCTCCTGCTGCATCTTCTCCCTCCCTTGCCCTTGCCCTTCTATGGGGCTCCTACGCATCCTTCAAAGCCCTGTCTACAGCTCATAGGTGAGGCCTTTTCCAGGCAGAACTAATCGCTCCCTCAACTCTGTCCCAGAGCGGCTAATAGAGAAACTGCTCTGAGCACGGAACAGGTGCCAGGCTCTGTCCTCACCTGTCGTATGTGTCATCTCACTGAATCCTCACCACCGCCCTGCGAGACAGAGGTCATTATTGTCTACTGTACAGATGAGGAGGCTCAGAGAGGCGATGTAACTTGCCTGAGGCCACACAGCCAGAAACAAGGGAGCACCTACCTTCCCACTTTTTGTAATTATCTATGTGGTAGGTAACTTCCGACCTGGCCCCCCGTGACCTCTGCCTCCTATATTTGTGCCTTTATATAATCCCTTCCCCACACTGTAACCCAGTGTGGGCCAGTGAGTTGCTTCTAAGGAATAGAATATGGCAAAAGCAATGGGGTATCACTTCTGAAATTAGGGTACAAAAGACTGTGACACCTGCCTTGCTGGTGTTCTCTGTATATTATTTTTCTTAGCCTTTATGCTTACATGAAGCAAACTGCCACATTGGACAGGCCCATGTGGCCAAGAGCTGAGGGAGCCTCTGGCCAACTGCCAGTGAGAAAGTGAGGCCTTGAGGCTCTCAGTCCAGCAGTCCATAAGAAATTAAGTTCTGCCAACAAGCACGTGGGCTTGGAGCCAGAGCCTTCCCCAGCCGAGCCTTCCCCAGCCAAGCCTTCAAGTGAGGCCACAGCCCTGGCTGACACTTGGATTGCAGCCTTGAATGAGACCCTGAGCCAGAGGACCCAGGTAAGCCATGGCTGGATTCCTGACCCCCAGAAACTCTGAGATAGTCAATGTGGGTTGTTCTAAACAGCTAAGTTTTGGGGTGACACATTGCAAAGCAAGGATCGAAACCATGCCCCACCGAGTTTATAAAAATACTGGTAACTAACGGAGATCTTGAGCTTGTTTTGCAGGATGGCAGCTAAGAAAACAGTTTACAATCCTCTCCACTTACAAAACCAGCCAAAACAGGGCGGAGCC
>RJWJ010048568.1:0-10555 GCA_004363605.1 Indri indri | reverse complement strand
TGGATTATCTCAGAGCAAATCTAGATGATGTATCTTTTTGCTTGTAAATACTGCAGTATGAATCTCTAACACATAGGGACTTAAAAATTATGACTACAGTGATTATCACATCTAACAAAATTAACAGTAACCCTTTAATATCATTTAATGTCCAGTCCATGTTAAAATTTCTTCAATGGGTAGGTTTTTAAAATTTGGTTTTTTTTGTTTTGTTTTTTTGTTTGTTTTGTTTTGGTTTGTTTTGTTTTTGAGACAGAGTCTTGCTCTGTTGCCTGGGCTACAGTGATGTGGCATCAGCCTAGCTCACAGGAACCTCAGACTCCTGGGCTCAAGCAAGCCTTCTGCCTCAGCCTCCCAAGTAGCTGGGACTACAGGCATGCGCCACCATGCCCGGCTAATTTTTATATATATATATATATATATATATATATTTTTTTTTTTAGTTGTCCAGATCATTTCTTTCTATTTTTTAGTAGAGACGGAGTCTCAGTCTTGCTCAGGCTGGTCTTGAACTCCTGACCTTGAGTGATCCACCCGCCTCGGCCTCCCAGAGTGCTAGGATTACAGACATGAGCCACCGCGCCCAGCCTAAATTTGTTTTTTTTAACAGTTAAATGGTTTCCTTGTCATATGTTCCTGTTAGGTTTCTGTTCCTCTTTCCCCAAATTGCTTGTTAGATTGGAAACTTTCTCGAGAGGTATTGTTAGATTCAGTTTCAATAATTCATGGCAAGAACCTTGGTAGGGGTGCTTTGTGCTTCCTAACTTATTATACTGGGGAAGGCTCATGCCTGTTGCCCTACCTTAGAGAGGCTAAGATGGATGAGGAATGCTCCTCTGTTGGCTTTACCAGCTCTCAAAGACCTTTCCTGAATCAAATGTTTCATTAGGGTTTGCAAACAAAGCTATTTCTTTAAAGGATTCATCATTCGTTTTCACAGAGAGGGCCTTATATGTTACCTCCCCACCAAAAATACACCCTCAAAGAAGACACACACTTGTTACCTCACTGAGCACATCACATGAGCAGTTGTCCCTTGGGGTGCAGGGATGATGATATTTAGCTTGCAGGGTTTTGTTGAAGATTAGGGTTGGGATAGGGAGAATGCCTTCCACGGAGCCAGATGCAGAAGGGATCAAGGGGGACGGATCACTTTTCTGGAGTGAATACAGTGGCCCCTAAATCTTACTAATTCAAGTGTCGATCCATCAGTACATCCATCCGCCAACCCACCCTGCCATCCATCCACCCACCTATCTATCCATCTACCCTCACACCTATCCATTCGTCTTTCCATCCATCTATTTACTCATTCACCCACCTAATCTATCCGTTCACCTCATCTTTCTATCCATCCACCATATCCATCCACCTACCCACCCATCTGCCTAGCTGGGCATTCATTTATCATAATCAAGCATGATGAATAGCCACAGTCCGTATTTAGCAGTGCACACTTTGTACTGGGCACCCAGCTTTCCACACATCCTGGAGACAGGATTTGAACTCAGGCCTGACTGTGTTCTTCTTATGGGAGTAGTACTGGATGGGCTGAAGACATAGAGATGAGCTTAACATTGTCCTGTGTTTCAGGGGACCACAGTCAGCTGATCAAAGCAGCTTCTTACAGCAACTTGGAAGCATGACCTGAAACCCCCTCCTCTCCTCCCTTCCAGGTGCCACCTGTGTCCTGCCCCCCAAGTTCTCTGCCTCCAGCTTCTGGGATGATTGTAGGCGGCATGGTGTGACAGCGATCCTATATGTGGGCGAGGTCCTACGGTACTTGTGTAACACTCCCCAGGTGAGGCTCTAAGATTGGAGCTCCATGGTGAACATCCCAAGTATGAAAACCCAGGAAAAATTCTCAGGTAAAGATTCAGGTACTGGACTCAGGCAAGGTCTCTCAGGTAACACCTCAAGCAAGAGCCCCAGATAATGAGTTCTACACAGATTTTCTGATAGTGGCTCCTTTGATGATCAGCTGTGCTACCTTGAGCAGGTGACTCTAACTCTCTCGGCCTCAGTGTCCTCATTTGTAAAACAGGGATAATAATAGCCCCTACCTCAAGGGGGTGTTATGAGAATTGAATGAATTAAATATATACAAAGTGCCTAGAACAGGGTAAACTCACTAGATGTGAGCTGGCCTCATCCTTACAGAGCAAGGAGTTATGGTCCCCAGGTAACTGTATCCAAGCAAGGTCACCGGGTATTCCTCCAGATACCTCTCAGGGAAACGGTTCAAGTAACTACCCTCGGGTGACTCCTCAAGATGAGGGCTTAAGTCACTCCCCAGGTTGCCTTCAGTTAAAAGCCTCCACAGGTAACTTCCCCCTGGGAAGATTTTCAGGTAATCCTCCAGGTAAAAACTCCGATAACTATTCTCATGTAAGAACCCCAGGTAGATCCCCTAGGTATAGGTGCCCAAGGTAATGCCCCAGTTAGCTGCCCCTCCAGGTAAAGGTTCCAGGGAATACCCTGAGTGCACCTCCTCCTCACCCTCTGGGGCCATCCCTGTAGCAACCAGAGGAGCGGAAACACACAGTCCGCGTGGCGATGGGCAATGGACTCCGGGCTGACGTGTGGGAGACCTTCCAGCAGCGCTTCGGTCCCATTCGGATCCTGGAAGCCTACGGCTCCACAGAGGGCAACATCGGCTTCGTTAACTATGTGGGACGCTGTGGGGCCGTGGGCAAGACGAGCTGCTTCCTTCGAGTGAGTGGGTCGGGTGCCTGGTTTGACAGTGGCTCTGGCTGAGGCCGAGCCAAAAGGAACTATGCCAACGCTCCCCACTCTCCACCACAGATGCTGTCCCCTTTTGAGCTGGTAAAGTTCGACACAGAGACAGAGGAGCCTGTGAGGGACAATCAGGGCTTCTGCATCCCCGTGGGGCCAGGTATGAGGGTCGGGGAGCCTTTCCTGGGTGTAGAAGGGGTGGAGACCCTCTCTCTTCCTTGGCTGGAACAAGCTGCCCAAAACCTTGAGACTGGTGCTCAGTAGAGATATCTGCAGCCCTCGTCTGGACCCTGAGTCCCTGGGTTGGCTGACCACCACTTGGGAGCCCCTACTTCAATCTCTCACTCTGGACCTTCTCTTAGAGTCTTCTCTTCTGGGGCCTTGCAGGGTCCTGTTGGTATCTTTCTTCCCGCCGCCATTTATCTCTATCCCTCTTCCATCCCTTGTTATCTTTTTCCTGTTTCTCATGGGCTCCCTGATGCCACCTTCTCTCTGCTTCTCTCATTTTCTGTGTCCCCCTGCCCCAGCCTCTCACGGTCTCTCTGTATCTCCGTCCCTATGTCTCTGGTACCCTGTCTCTATCTCTGGGTCTGTCTCTGGCACAGTCCTGAATGATGAAGAGTTCACCGTCGTGGAAACCTCCAGCAGGGGGCTGGTGGGTTCCAGAGCTTCTTGTTCTTGGTTAATACTCCTACTCCTACCCCAGGGGAGGCGGGGATCCTGTTGGCCCAGGTGGTGGGCCGCCAACCCTTCATAGGCTACCGCGGCCCCCGAGAGCTGTCGGAACGGAAGTTGGTGCGAGACGTGCGGCGCACGGGTGACGTTTACTACAACTCCGGGGACGTACTGGCCATGGATCGCGAAGGATTCGTCTATTTCCGCGACCGCCTTGGGGACACCTTCCGGTCCGGGGCGGGGTTTATCTGGGCGGGACTAGGAGAGCGGGGGCTGGGGCTGGGGCGGGGCCGCGGGGGCTTTCGGATCCCAGGGGGAGCCTGACTGAAGAGGCGGGACTTCCGGATCCTGGAGGGGGCGGGGCTTGGAGGCCAAGAGGCAGGGCCTCCCCTTTGGCCGGGGCGGGGCGTGGTCGCCAGCTTGGGCTCCAACCCCGCAGATGGAAGGGTGAGAACGTGTCCACGCGGGAGGTGGAGGGCGTGCTGTCGCAGGTGGACTTCCTGCAGGAGGTTAACGTCTACGGCGTGTCTGTGCCAGGTGCGGGGGGTTCGCCTCAGTTTAAAACTCCAACAGCTTTGTGGGTGGAGGGTTGTTATTCCAATTTTATAGGTGGGGAACTGCTAGGGCACAGAGAGGTTTAAAGGCTTGCCTGGTCGCACAGCCAGTGAGGAGCTGAGCGAGGCTGGAGTGTCAGTTGTGGGCCCCTCGAGATGGGTCAGCCGAGAGTGACCAGTGTTGCTTCCTAGGGTGCGAGGGTAAGGTGGGCATGGCTGCCGTGCAGCTGGTCCACGGCCAGACTTTCGATGGGCAGAAGCTATTCCAGTACGTCCGTGCTTGGCTCCCTGCCTACGCTGCCCCCCATTTCATCCGTATCCAGGTGAGTCCAGGGTGGCAGGAGTAGGCGGGTGGGGGATCACAGCCAGGGGTGGCTGTCACAGTCAGGGGGTCACAATCACCGCTCTGCAGGATGTCCTGGAGATCACAGGCACGTTCAAACTGACAAAGACCCAGTTGGTGCGTGAGGGCTTCAACGTGGGAGTCATCGTTGACCCCCTGTTTGTACTGGACAACCAGGCCCAGACCTTCCTGCCCCTGACAGCAGACATATACCAGGCTTTGTGTGAGGGAACCCGGAGGCTCTGACCCTCTGACCAGCCCACAGGGACAGGGACCAACTCTGACCACCACCCTACTCAGTGTCACCTTCACCCTGAGCCTGCATGAGGGTGTCATGAATCCCAGCCTGACCATACCCCTAACCTCACCGCACTGGAAATGACGGTAGGCCCTGTAGCAGTGCGAGAATAAACTCGAATGTATACACGTAAGTCTGCGTGTCTGCGTGGATGAAGGAGCAGTGGGAGTGCAGCACCCACTGCCCCCAGAGACCTCACTTTAGGGTACTCCGTAGTCCCCGCCAGGGACCTCAGCTATCCCTGTGGGATGACCCTGTCTGGGTAAGGCCAAGGGTGTAGGAGGAGCCGGCCAGCGTGGTATTGTCACAGGAGTGGACAACTAGATCAATCCAGGAACAGACCTTTTGGAACTTGGTATATATGAAAGTAGTAAAGACAAGGTGGACGTTCACTAAATGTTGGGGAGCAACTGGCTTTCTATACAGAAGAAAATAGATTTCTAGTTTATACACAGTCAAAAATAAACTCCAGATTTATTAAAAAACAAGGATATTTTCAATGATTTTTTTTTTTTTTTTTTTTTTTGAGACAGAGTCTCGCTCTGTCACCCAGGCTAGAGTGCTGTGGTATCAGCCTAGCTCACAGCAACCTCAAACTCCTGGGCTCAAGCGATCCTCCTGCCTCAGCCTCCCGAGTAGCTTGGACTACAGGCGAGCAGCACCATGTGCACCCATGCCCGGCTTTTTCTATTTTTAGTAGAGATGGGGTCTTGCTCTTGCTCAGGCTGGTCTTGAACTCCTGACCTCAGGCAGTCCTCCCTCCTTGGCCTCCCAGAGTGTTAAGATTACACGAGTGAGCTACAGCACCTGGCCAATGATATTTTTAAATATCGGGAAAAAGTGAACATTTTGTGACCTCTGGAGTTGAAAAGGATTCCCCATCCTGACACCCAGAACCCATGAACATTTTATCTCCCATGGCAAAAGGGATGCTGTAGGTGTGATTAGGAGTGCAAGTGGGTGGTGCTAATGGCTCAGCACTAATGTGCACATATGGGAAGTAACATTCAAAGGTCTCAGGTAGGTGGGAGGGGGTAGGAAGGGACAGGTAAATTCACACTTAACGGATACGGTGCGCCGTCTGGGGGATGGGCACACTTGTAGCTCTGACTATGGCGCTGCAAAGGCAATTTATGTAACCAAAACATTGGTACCCCCATAATACTCACAAATTAAAATAAATAAATTTTTAAAAAGAGTGCAGGTGGGGAGGGGACAAGATGCGATTAGGGATCTTGAGATGGGGAGAGTATCGTGGGTACTAGGTGGGCCCTAGGTATAATCACCAGGTCCTTCAGAGGAGACAGGACCAGAGCCAGGGAGCTGGCAGCCTAAGACTTGACCACCTATTGCTGGTTTTGAAGATGAAGGGACCACAAAGGAATGTGGGTGGCCTCTGGAAGCTGGAGAAGGTAATGAAATGGATTCTCTAGAGCCTCCAGGAGGAACCAGCCCTGTTGAAACCTTGATTTTAGCCCAGGAAGACCCCTTGAGTTCTGACCTTCAAAGCTGTAAAAGAATAAATCCATGTTGTTGCAAGCGGCAACATGTTAGAGCAGCAATAGGAAATTAATACAGTGCATTGGTGAGTCCTCAGTGACTGCCCAAAGATCTAGATGGATCTCCCTGGGCAGCTGGACATGGTGGCATACACTTGTAATACCAGCTACCGGGGAGACTGAGGCGGGAGGATAGCACAAGCCCAAGAGTTCGAGGCTGCAGTGAGTTATTATCGCACTATTGCACTCCAGCCTGGGCAACAGAGCAAGACCCTATCTCTTAAAAAAACACACAAAACCCAATCTCCTTGGGCAGCAGAGAGCTGACCCTTTGCTCTCCTGCTACATAACCAACTGACCCTGTGGGGATGCAGCCCTGACCTGGAGGTGTACAGGGCCTCAGCAACACCTATGTGTGGCCCTCTTCTCGGTAGTCACCCTTGTCCATCCATGCTTGGAAAGGAAGTCCCCTTTCTGCCCACTCAAACCCAAGCTCAAGAGTTCAAAGTCCAGTGAAGCTGGTGAGTGACATGGGTGGCCAGGGGAAAAGGGAAACTGGGGACCTGGGCACCACGGCCACAGGAGGCTTGGCCCTTCTGGGCTCAGCTGCCTTGTGACTCCAGCTGCTGGGCAGAGAGAACACACTGCTTTTCTTCTGACCAGCACAAGCCAGAAACCAGTATTCTTATTCAGAAACTCCCCATTATAAAAATGGAATTTATGTTAAAAATCTAACACACACATGGAGGTCCAGGGTCACACGAAGCAGGATGAACAGAAGCCAGATGTGCTTTCCTGGGCTTTCTACTGCCTCAAACTGAGACCTCAGGCCCAGCCACTGCAGGCAGGAGCGGCAACGGGGTCCCAGGAGTAGAGTGTTATCAGCCTGCACCATGTCACAAGCAGGGAGGCCTGGGGCTTGGCAGTCACCCCATGGTCACTCGTAAGCCTAGGACTTGAACCCAGGCCTCATTCCAGAAGACAAGGGCAAGAAGGGAGGGAGCAGCTTCTTTTTCTTGCACCCAGTTCTTTTGGGAGAGGCCAGGCCAGGGGCAGAGGACCTGGTTGGGACCACCGTTCACTCCGGAGGCTCCTGTTGCCTCCAGAATCTCCTGGACTGAGGCAGATCCTTATGCCACGGGGGCTGGCATCCAGGCCCTGAAAACTCCAAGGCCCCAGGGTGGGGCTGCGCTGTCCAGGTGTTCACACGGCCTCGGGCCGGTGGCTCTTTCTGTGGATGACCAGCTGGGACTTCCAGTCGAAGCCTCGGCCGCAGTCACTGCAAAAGTGGCGCCGCTGGCCAGTGTGGTTCTTGCGGTGGATGACCAGCTGCGACTTCCAGCTGAAGCGGCTCCCGCACTCCTCACACGCAAAGCTCCCGGGCGCTGCCAACGACCGCAGGGGGTGGCGCGGAGCAGCGGGAAACTGCGGCGAATTCTCCGCGTCGCCCCCAGTGCCCAGGGCCCGGGCCTGCGCACTCTGCCTGCCCGCATGCGTCCGGTGGTGGATGACGAACACTGACTTCCAGTCGAAGCCGAGGCCGCACTGCTCGCACGTGTAGGGCTTCCTCGCAGGCGCTCCAGGCTCCCCAGCCTCTGGGGGCGTGGGTGTGGGGCGCGCTGTTGGTGTCCCCAGGCCGGCCGGCGGAGCGGATGCAGCGGCCCCAGACAGGCCCTCCCAAGCGACAGGCCCCTGGCCCTGGGGTAGCTGGGCCTCTGGGCAGCCCGGCGGACCCTCGCTATCATCTCCTGGGGGAAGGAGAGGGTGCACCTGGCTGAGCCCTGGCACTTGCGACACGGGCCCACCCCACTCAGGCCTGTGGGGTGGCACGAGCTCCCCCCAAGGAGGGGCACTCACCTGGGCAAAGGCTTCTGCAGACCTCCGGCCCCTCGCGCAGCATCCCTGGCTCAGGCTGGGCCCGCACTGGCTGCAGCTGCTGGGGCGGCAACCCTGCCAGGGTAGGGGGCACAGTCAGGCAGTAGGCGTGGCTGGAGGCTGGCACAAAGGAGGGACGGAGTGGGGGCTCCAGGGAGTGACAAGGGTGCCCCCCTGGAAGGAGGGAGAACGCGGCCAAGCGGCCAAGCACTGGGAGGCACGCACAGGAAGGGCTGGTACCGCAGTGCGGGGCGGTGCCTGCATCAAAGGAGAGGGGCGGGGTGGGCCGGATCCTCACCCAGAGAGACTACTGTGCCGTACTTCTCCAGCATCGCGTCCCAGTACAGCTCCTTCTGTGACGGGTCCAGCAACCCCCACTCCTCCTGCAGACACAGCCCATCACTGCTGTGCTGGTCCACTCCCTGCCCCGCCCCACCGCACCCGGTGGTCACATCCTTACTCATTCCCTGGGGGAGCCAGCAGGTTACCTAAGTCTCATCTGCTGGAGGAGCTAAGGATGAAGCTGAGATGGGTGTTTGTGAGTGTTGGGGTCCCCCTTTGGATCACCTGACCAACGTTGCCAGCACTCACGCCCCTCGGCTGTCCCACCCCACTGAGAGACCGCGACCTTGGCAGTACAGCAAGGACCCAAAGAATGTACTCATCTAGGGCTTTCCTGGGCTGGGGAAAATAATCCTGAAAGACAAGCTGAAGCAGGTCCAGGGGCAGGGAGGTGGCAGCCCCAAGGAGCCACAGCTAGAGATGGTGCTGGCTGGAAGTGACCACACTGTGGAGGGTGCATCCTGTCCACCCTGCATCTTGTTTCTGACTGTGCCATCTGGCCAAAGAGGGAGCCTGGAAACACTTCTCAGCCTCAAAACACGTTTCAACTAGCAATTCTACTGGTTGAGACGTTGAGAAGCAGAGGAACTGGGAGAGGATAAGACCCCATTACCCACACTTGGGAGCCAAGTGCTCCAGGTAGCAGGGCCTGCTGAGCTTTCAGGCCCAGCAGATTGCCCTTTGAGGAAAGCCCCAGGAGAGAAGGGACTTCAGGCATTTCCCAGGGAAGAGTCTCCGTTCTGGTCTCAGGTGTAGGGGGAGTCATGCCACAGCTGGTCATCTTGTCCCTTCCCCACTTGCACACAAAAGTTCAAACCTCCAGGTGCCAGCCCAGGACCTCTGGGAGCAGCAAACCTGTCAACTAACTTCTCTGGAGGTGAGGAAGCCAAGCCCACAAGTTCTAGCCACTCTAAAGCAGGTGTCCATGGCCTGAGGTCCAAATCCTTGTCAGTGATAAGACAGACACCAGTCTGTCCCAGGTCCTGTGGGGGGTATCATTGCTGCTGCCTCTACTTATGGGCATCAAAGACCCATTAGCCAGAGAGTAAGGAAAACCACAGGGCAGAGGGCAGCCACAGGGACATTCCCCTCCCACACCTGAGGCATACACTTCCCACCTGGGGCTGCTTACCTGAATCCTGGGTTGGTGGAAAGACATGGAATCTGGTTCCTGGTGTCCAACGTGCCCCTCAGGGGACTGGGCTGAAAGGGGGGTGCTGGAGGGTGCTGGGAAAGTGGGGCAGACAGGAGGGGAAGTGTCAGGGGCTTCCCAGGTGAGCCAAGGTGGACAAGGAGCTGGTGTTATTGCTGCAGCCTTGATCCTCCTCTGGGTGGGCAGAGACAGGGTGGGCAGCCAGTCCTTTGCTCCTGCCTCCCAGGGACCCAGCTCTGGAGTCCCTCCCAGGTCCCCACCCAAGCTGGGGACAACCACATTTATTTCAGGTCTTCTAGCTCTGATATAACCTCTCCCAGGACTCCCAACCTAGCCAGGGATTTCCACACTTCCTCCAGGGGCCCCTCATCCCCTGCCGCACCCATTTCCTGCCCATCAGCATCAGGCTCCTCCTTCACGCTGCAGGTAAGCTGGGTGGACCTCTCTATCCTGGTGTCCTGAGGACCCTCCCCAGGGGCTGCTCCAGGGGACTCCACTGTCACTGAGGAATGAGAGCTCCTCGAGGACTCCTCTGTCTTCTGGACTGCAGGGAGCACCTCCCGCTTCAGTATGTGGGCCGTGATCTGAGGAGAACAGGCAAGTCACAGGGGCTCTGCCTTTGGTTGGTCCCTCCAAGAAGCCAATGCCAGCCATACTCACCCAGCCCAACAGCTGCCCAGGGTCATGCTGCAGCCTCTCGACCAGGGCAGCAGCCTCCTCAGGGCTGCCTGGCTGCTGACCTCGAACCCAGGCCTGGATCTCAGGGGGCAGCGTGCCCAAGAACTGCTCCAGCACCAGCAGCTCTAGCATCTGCTCCTTGGAGTGGGCCTCAGGCCGCAGCCACTGGCGACACAGCTCTCTCAGCTGGGCCAGGGCCTCTCGGGGACCTGCCACCTCCTGGTAGCAGAACCCCCGGAAGCGCAGACGGGCAGCCTCAGGCTCCTCAAAGGTGATCTCAGGGTCCATGAGGGATAGGCATGGGGGACCCAGAGGGGAAGGCATTCTTGTTCAAAGGGGTCTTCCTGGAGCTATAAAGATGGACCTATAGAAAAGGAGGGGTCAGGGTATCAGCCAAGAGGC
>RJWJ010048567.1:0-10551 GCA_004363605.1 Indri indri | reverse complement strand
TGACCCAGCATGAAGGCCCTCAGCAGATGCGGCCCCTTGATCTTAATGTCCCTCACTCCAGAATTGTGAGCCTAATAAATTTCTGTTCATTATAAACTACCCAGTCTGTGGTATTTTGCTATAGTTGTACAAAATGGACTAAGATGGATGGCCTCTATGTATTGGGTTGGTTATTTCTTCCCTATAGGCTGAGCACCACAGCAAAACTCAAACTTTTACATATCAAACTGTTTAAAATAAAGCCCAAATAGGCATATTTTTAGTCATTTAGAGTCTTCCTGCTTTGAGTATCCTGAGAAACTACGCCCAATATCTGCTAGCAAAAAGTGAGATAAGCCTGGGGCCATAAAGAGCTGGAGCCCCATAAAAACCCCAAGCCCCTTGACTTTCAACAGCTCTTTGAGCATATCCTAAGGCATGTTTAATAAGAAATGATTACTTATTGTTATTATCAGGAAGAGGATCCTGGTGTAGGAAAATAGAACATGCCACCTCAAAATATACCTCTTTGACATAAGAATTATTTTGAGAAACTACAGACATGGGAGAATCTTAAAAAGAGAGTGGAAGTTTCTTGAAAACAGAGTAGAAGTTACACTTTTGTAAGAGAAATTTATATCTGTAAAGGAAATCTCCATTGGTAAGGATGTTCCCATCTCTGTACCAGGAAGAGAAGAATGGCTCTAAATCACTAGACATTCTTACCAATGGAGAAGGCACTGACTTAAATCTGCATGACATGCCTTAACTTTGTTGACTATGCTTTTCCTGGTCACCTTCCCTTAACCGATCCCTCAAACACCTTTCTTTCTTTCTTTGTTTCAGCTAAAGATGGTATTTAAGCCTAGATTCAAAGCCACCTCTTTGGAATTTACTCATTTATCTGAATATCTCCCATATATACAAGAAGTATATATGTTGATAAACTTCTGTTGTTTTTTTCCTTGTTAACAGGGATCTACGGGGATCCCTGTAACTAAAGACAGATTAACAAGAGCGAACTATGAAGGGCAGAGAGAAACTCGTTTTTTCCTCCCCTACACTGATCAGGGTTCAGGTCTGAACTAAGGAGACAATTTTTATTTTCATGTCACAACCATATTCATCCATCTCACAGAACGCTCCTTTGTGATTACAGTCATAGCTCTACACAGGCACCTTGCAGTGCTGTGGAAAGTCAATATTTCTAAGGAAGTTTTAGAAAAAAGAAATTTTTTACTCTGTAGTGTGTCTATCTCTTTATAAAATTTCCTTCTAATATAGGTTCTAATGATGTAGCTGACGTATGAGTCCAAATTAGCATCCATTACTCCACTATTTTGTAGGCACGTGGAAAAATGACTATACATCTTCATTTGCCTGTTCCAATCTATTAATTAACAGTGATGTCTTAAAGTAGTCTATTTTTGTATGGTTAAGTAGCTACTCTCAAGGCAGAGGCAAAAACTAAGCACTTTAGAAAAAATAGATTTAAAAACTGTTTGAAGGCACTTGAAAGTGATCAAAAGCAGGTAGACACTAGATGGTAGTTAATACTTGGAGGAAGCTAATGGTGCTGGTGAATTTCTCATTTTTTATGGCTTTTAGTCAAGGATTGCAATGTAGGGAGATGAAATACATATGACAACTATAGCATAAAGGAGGGGTTGGGCTGTTAAACCGACTTTCAAAGTTTCTACACTATGTACACTGGGACAATATTGACTCTAAATAGATTGTGAAAAGTTACGTATATTGCGATTCCTAGAGCAATCACTAAAAATAATACAAAGAGATATAGCTAGACAAATTTAAACAGAATTCTAATGGAAAATCCTATTAATATAAAAGATGACCAAAAATTCATAACATAAAACCACAGGGAACAAAAGAACAGTAACACAATGCTAAAGCTAAATCTAACCACGTAATAATTGCGTTGACTTCTCTGTAAAGCTAACCCACCAGTAGCATAAACTTACCAAATTCAACACTAATTCTTCATCAGCCATCCAAACCAGCTCTTTTTCCCGACTCATCCACTTATGTTAACTTTACCACCAAACTGAATTAGGCTGACAATCTGGGCCTCATCTTTTATTCATCTTTCTCTCTCACTCTGACATCTAATTAATTCCTAAGACTTTTTGTTCTACCTTGATTAGGACTTCATTTTTTAAGGTATGTGACCTTGGGTAAGTCATTTAACCTCTTTGGGCCTCAGATTCCTAATCCATAAAAAGGGGATAATGATGCTAACTACTCCATTGGATTCTTGCGAGCACTTAGCAATATGTGCATAATGTGAGTGCATTGCCTGGAACAAAGGAAGAGTTCAATAATTTTTCTTCCCCTTTCCCAAGCCTCTACCTAAATCTGGCTCTGCTCTTTCTCAACTGTATTAATTCAGTGTGTCCTAACTGGTCTGCCTACCTTTTGTTTTTCCATATTCAGATGATTCCTACAGTTTGTGGATGAATATAACCCAAATCATGTCACATTGCTAAATTAAGAGTTTTTCATTATTTCTTATTGCCTAAGGATATAGCCAAATTTACTTGGCTTGATATTAAAGATACCAATATATCTCTTAGGTTTTATTTTTATTTTTCTATTCTACTTCATTTCACTCAACTCACACCCAAAATTACTGGCAGAAAAAAAATCGATGTTTTCTTACTGGGAATGATAATCAGGGAATTTTCTAGTATATTTATTGACTATTGAATTTTAATTTCTTTTTCATCCAAAAAGTTTTCTTCCTCAGGTTTAATGAAAGAAATACAAATCTGAAACTCTGGCTATGGGCTGCAATGAATTTTGAAATTATTCACAAGATCTTTTTTTTTTTAATTTTTAAAATTACATGAGAAGAACTATCAAGGTTATGATTTTAATTGTAATTCAACATATTGTAGGGCAAAAAAAAAATCTTTTCTTCATCCATCCTAGGTTCATAGCCGAGGACCTCCTAACAAAAGACAGATTAGCAAGAGAAAAGTGTACAAATTTGTTTAATATAAGTTTTAAACAATCAAACTGTCCTAATTAATCTGTGTTAATTATTTAAATTAACTCATTTAATCCTCATAACTGTATGATATAGGTACTATTGTTTTCCCTATTTTATAAAAGAGGATACTAGGGCACAGAGAGGTTAAGTGACTTGCCCAGGGTCACAAAGCTAGAAGATAAATAGTCCAGATTTAAACCCAATCCTGTCTCAGTAAGTATAATCACCAAAGCCAAGAGTTGGTTATTTGAAAATATTTATAAAATACACAAATCTCTGCCAATGTGTGTCTGTTTCTGATTAAGGAAAATGTTGGAATCAAGTATAAAAAATATTAATAAAAAATGAGACATAACACAGACAAAATAGATTCAATCTTTTAAGAAACTCATGAAAATAAATTGGAAAATTTTTGCAAAAATTTAAAATTTTATAAAAAATATAAATTATCAAAACGGACTGAGAAGAAACAGAAAATCTGAATAGACAACCATTAAATAAATACATTATTAGTTAGATTTATCTCAACCCATATTTTAGACAGCTTTATAGGCTAATTTTTTCAAATCTGCAATAAGTGTATAATTCATACCTTATAAAAACCATTCTGGAAATAGTAAAAGAGAAGAAACTACCCAGTTTATGAGGCTAGTATAACCTTGCAACATAATCAAATATTGTATAAGAAAGGATTATTATAGTCCTGCCTCACATATAAACAATGGTAAGTGCTCAAAGAAAGTTGTTTTTTAAAGAACATAATGATCTCTGAAATATTTCCCAGGGCCAGTTCTTTATTTACATGCATACATGTACATACATGCATGCATACTATATAAGACTATTAAATTTTCAAGACTTCTTTATAAAATAAATAATCTCTTTATATTTTCCTCTAAACCATTAAATCGAAATAAAATATTAGGTCTTATGAACTTATTAGTTTGAAATAATATGTTAAGTCTTACAGCCAATAACAATATAATATTATTAGGATTAAAAAATAAGTCACTAGTATGTAATTATATTGATATTTGAAAATCATATATGTATATTTTGAGACAGAGTCCTGCTCTGTACCCCACCTAGAGTGCAGTGATGTCATCATAGCTCACTGTAACCTTCAACTCCTGGGCTTAAGTGATCCTCCTGCCTCGGCTTCCCTAGTAGCTGGGACTACAGGTATGCACCACCACACCAAGCTAATTTTTTCTATTTTTAGTAGGGATGGGTCTCACTCTTGCTCAGGCTGTTCCTGAATTCCTGAGCCCAAGTGATCCTCCTGCCTTGGCCTCCCAGAGTGCTAGGATTACAGGCATGAGCCACTGCACCCGACCCGCATTGGTATTTTTTAAAAGACTAGAAAACTCAGTCCTGAATTTTAAAATTATCCTAGTGCTATTGTCTGAATGTGTCCTCCAAAATTCATGTGTTGAAACTTAAAGCCCCAATGCGTAAACCCAAACAGATGGGGCCTTTAGGAGGTGATTAATGGGATTAACCCACCCTCATGAATTGGATTAGCAACCTTATAAAAGATCTGGAGGGAACTAGCTAGGCCCTTTTTCCCCTTTTGCCCTTCTGACTTCTGCCACGTGAGGGCACAGCAGTAAGGTGCCATCTGGGAAGCGGAGAGCAGCCCCTTACCAGAGACTGAACCTAGTGCCTTGATCTTGGACTTCCAGCCTCCAGAACTGTGAGAAATAAATTTCTGTTCTTTATAAATTACCAGTCTCAGGTGTTTTGTTGTAGCAACAGGACGAAGACACCTAGACATGACAAATCTCAGGGTAGGCTTTCTCTTTATTTTTCTATCATAATTTATTATAAAGTATTATATTTTGCCTATGAAGCTGTAATGATATGTTTGATTCTTCAGGAAATTCATAAGCTGACAGAGAAGATATGTCATTATAATGTAGGGTAAAAAATTATGTATTTCTTAAGTGGTTAGAGATAAAATGTTGTTAGAATTCGGATTGGGAGGCCGAGGCGGGCGGATCGTTCTGAGCTCGGGAGTTCGAGACCAGCCTGAGCAAGAGCGAGACCCCGTCTCTACCAAAAATAGAAAGAAAATTAATTGGACAGCTAAAAATATATAGAGAAAAAAAATTAGACGGGCATGGTGGCACATGCCTATAGTCCCAGCTACTCGGGGAGGCTGAGACAGTAGGATTGCTCGAGGATTGCCCAGAAGTTTGAGGTTGCTGTGAGCTAGGCTGACGCCACGGCACTCGCCCCAGGCAAGAGAGTGATGGAGAGTTCTGTCTCAAAAAAAAAAAAAAAAAAAAAGAATTCGGACTGGGTAGAGACATTTCTTGCTGGAAGGATGGGGTGGGTGTGTCTTCACAGTCACTTGCCAGAGGAAGTTTGGTGGGTCAACCGGCATTAATCTAAGACAAATAACTAAATATGGAATATCAGGGAAGAAGTCATTATGGTTCTATTCCTTTCAGTCAACCAATGCAAATTTTGAGTAAGAACCACCCTCTTTGAAATTTTTGGGAAAGAGGGTCAGAGTAGAGGGACTAGAAAATGAGTGGTCTGTCCAAGGAAGGCAGGCATATAGGGATGGAACACTCTGAGGACCTAGACAAACCCAAAATTCACAGGTGAAAGTCCTGAGAAAAATCCCAGCTTAATGACTTCATAGAACACCAAACAGAAATCTCGGAATTTTAAATTAAGTCTATGCATAATCACAGTGAGTTGTTTTGCAAGTGGATGTGCTCTGGTTACAGACTAATATTATTAATAAATATTTTGTTTGATTAAATGACCTTTTAAAGGGCACTAAAGAAGTCAGCAACAGAGCCCAAATTGGAAAGAACTCTTGAACTCTTGTTTCTTAGTCTTATGTTTACACTTACAGTTAGTCATAAGGTTTCTTTGTGAACAGTGGTACTCATGAAACTGAATTTTTTTTTCAAATTTTAAAATAAGCCAGCTTAGCTAGATAGACCATAATAACAACATTTACCATCTACTCAGCACTTCCTTTGCTTCAGGTACTGTTAAGCACTGCAAATTCTTTTTATAACCCCTACAACAGTGCAAAATAGGCATTTGAGTCCACATTTTTTCAGATGAGAAAATGAAGGATTAAAGTTTTTGTCTAACATCACCTGGCTTGCAAACCAGAATTTGCACTCAAATAGATATAGTGCACTATAACTTTGCTACCAAGTTGATCAATGCATGTTTACTGAGATCCTACTATGTTGCAAGCACTTGAAAAGTCACACATGTACTGGCAAACCTTTCACTGCATGGAAAGCTCTGCTTGCTCCTTGGCTTACAACCTTCTCTATTAGGTCTATAGGCTCTATGCACCCAGTGCTGTGCTGTCCACCTGGATCGATGTATATGTGGGTTGGCTTCCAACATGGCCTGGCCTTCCCTCTCTGTATTCCAAGCAAGGAAAGAGAGCAAGCCTTTGTCTTATTAGCCAGAACGTATAGGTGGTGCCCATTGGCATTAATTGTGAGAACTAACATTTACTGAGGGTCTTCCATGTGTCAATATTGTTCCAAGTACTTATGCATTTAATTTCTACAAAAAACTTCATGTTGTAGGTATTAATATTTTTCCCCTTTTTTACATGAGGGCACTGAATTACAGAGAGGCCGAGTAGCTGGTCTAAGATCATATATCTAGTAAGTATAGTAGCATCTAAATCTAACACGCTGCTTCTAGAGATTGGGCTATGATTTACTCTGCTCTACTTCTCTTAGCAAAAGAAATATGGGTAAAGCCAATGCAGCTCCTCTGAGATAACTCATTGTTAAGGAGACACACTAACATTTCAATGCCTGATGCACATAGAATTTTTACTTCTCTTCCGTTCCCTTTCTTTCCTTTTCTTCCTTTGCCTTTTCTTTCTTTTCCTGTATTGTTTAATTTTTTCCTCAAATTTAAAAATTATACAAAGAGCACACCAATACTTTCTTGTAAATATTATTATTTTTACAAAGTACATGAAGAGTTACCATTTCTCCTACCTCACTCAGAGGGAAGATTCCCTTCGGAACTTCTAGGAATGCATGTACATACTTATTCAAGTATAAACTTTGGTTTCTCATTTGGTATGTTTATTTTAACACAAATATAATCATACAGTGTGCATATAATGGAACTTGCTTTTTGCAAGAGCACTGGCATGTTTGGAGCTCTTTCCATGCCTGTAGGTATTCATCTTCCTCATTCCTTTTAACTACTGTGCCTATCCAAATATAGATGTACCATGATTTATTTGACTGTACATACTTATTTACATATTTATAAATTTATTTATATATATTCATCTATTTAACATTTATCCTATACATATGATTTTTGGATTATATACTTTTTTGTTATTTCAGAAAAGGCTGAAATAAACACACTGTATGACTTTCTTTGTGTGTGTACATTAATTATTCTTTTTAATAGAGACTTAGAAGTAGAATTACTGGGTCTAGGAATGCAATTACAAATTTTAATTGAAATCACTGATTACTCACCAAATAGGCAGTGGCAATTTAATGTATACCTACCATGTCTGAATGCCTATTTTCCAACATGTCAGCACTTGATACTATCTATTTTTAAATATTGCTCATCTGGTGGCCAATGCTATATAATTTTTGTGTGATTTTTATCAAGCTGAATATCTTCAGATGTTATCGGCTGTTTCTATATTTGTATCTTTTCTTTGCATATTTTGACAATTTTTCTATTGGTTTATTTTCTCTTAATTATAGAAGCTATTATATTTTCTAGACATTAATTTCTGTTTGTAAAAAGACTCATTGGTTTTTAAATTTTGTATATACATAAATATACACTTTTCTTTCTTTCTTTTTTCCCCTAGAACTTTATATAGGATCAAATCCGTCAGTCTTTTCTCTTAAAGTGTGAAGTTGTTCCTTGCTTAGAAGAACCTTCACTACCCCAAGATGACCTTTTAAAATTCCAATATTTTCTTCCAATATTTGTTAATGCCATATCTTTCCCCATATACAGGTAGTTTTTTTTTTGTTTTTTTTTTTTTTTTTTTTAGCGAAATCAAGAGCAGTCTCATCTAGCCTTACAGTGTGTTAGAAAACAGACTCAAGCAATTCTCTTCCTGATCTTAGTGCTTGGTAGTATGTAGTGGTGTTGATCTCAATTTTACGTGCATATGGAGAGTCCCTCTTCTGGTGCAGACACAGATTTTAGGTCTTCTAAAATCAGCAAGTAAAATATAGTGGTATGTAGATTGGTTTTTCTCATGTTATTTAAGCATTGCAGTATGCCAATGACCGCTTTCTGGGAATGGCCAGAAATACTTTCCAGTAGAAATTGTTCTCTTTTGATCTGGCAGCCGTGGGAAGTATCATGTCTCAGGGCAGCTGTCAAGGTTATAAACAGATATGAGGATGGATTCATGGATATGACTTGATTAATGATTTCAAGGGGGAAAATAGGCCCCAGTACCTAGGCTGGTGGGGATATTCCATAGACTGTTAGCATCGGAAGCAATCTTAGAGAACGTCTGGTCCAGTGTCTACAATTACAAATGAGAAAACCAAGGTTAAAAGAGTGTTGTTTGTCTGAGGTCACCCAGTGAGAAGGACAATGATAAAACTAATATTGTACAGATGACGTGATAAACAGAAAGCTTCGTTAGGCTTAGCCACAAACTCTGCGGGTTACTGTGCTGACCTTTTAGCATTCTGACATTTGGGAAACAATTTTAACCTTTGACACTGTTTGGAATCCCATCCCAAAATACGAAAAAATAAATATAACCCTGCAAATGCACCCTCTAACTTATTCCTGTCCTCATTTTCCCTGCACCCTAAAGAACTCAACCACAAGTCTCTGAGGTTTAACCTTACATTAAGATTGTATTGCTTTCTCATCGCAAGATGCTTCCCCTGCATGATCTCATTTGAAATTGTCTCAATAAAAGTAAATAAATGACAGCTTTCTAGGTTTTAGGTGTCACTAGAACATATTATGATCACCAAATAATATTGCTTTCTTACTATCCCACTACCTTAGACTTTTAATGATGCAGTATTTTCTTTCTTATGGCAGTTTGTTTACTCTCTCAGTAAAACCCAAAGAAGTACCTGACATGCTATAGGAAATCAATACTCTTTTTAGAAGAATTATTGCTCATGTCTAAGGTGTTTATTTATTTATGAATAGGTGATTTTTTATAAAAGGATATACTGTAAAAATTTACCCTTGGCCTTGCCCCTCAACCATGCAGTTCCCCTCCCACAGGGCTACTCCGGAATTGGAGCCAGTAGGTATCTGGCTGTTTCCAGCTCCATGATCCAGGAAACTCTGTCAGAGTCTCTGCACCTGGAATCCCATTCTGGCCTCTGGGAACTAATCAATGTTTAACTAAATGTATTTCAAACTTAAAAAAGGAACACAACCCACAATAAAAACCATATTTGAATAATACACACTCACATATTTCTGGAAGTGATACTTACCTTTGCTATACAAGGTACATCCTAATATTTTCATTTCTGTTTCATTTTTAAACAAATCGCTAAAGATGCATATATATATTTTATCTCCTGAACTCAACTCAACTTAGGAATATTTCTTAGCTTTCTTGTTATAAATGTTAAACGTTTGGTTGACTATGGTACTGGTTACTTCAGTTTCCCAGAACTTCCTTGCAACCTTGCTCCCGCCCCTTCCCTTCCAAGTCATGATAAAGGAATTTAAAATTAAGGGCAAAACCGCAAGGGCGCCAAGAGGAGAAAATAGCAACAGCGTGTTAAAAGCTGGACAGTGGATGGGCAAATGATATCAACTTGAGCTGTAACCTTTCCCAGGAAAAACACAGAAGCTGACCATATTCTACCCAGAAAGACTCTGGAAATGGAGGTCCCAGGTGCCCAGGTAAGAGTAAGAGCTAAAATCCAGGCTGAGATCCCTTCACAAAGGCTGGAGCTCAGAGACTGCACTTGCCAGACAGTGCGACTTTTCTACCCAGGGATTTTCTTCCTGAGCTGGGGAGGCACAAGAAGTTGAGAAAAGGAAAGAACTTTTGTCTGAGGAGGGCAAGTCCTGTTAATTATCAAGCCCAGAGAGACATTAACATGAGACAGCAATCACATCCTACTCCCCACTATGAGCTACGTGTTCGTCTCTTGAATCTGCTGGCTATTGCCCCAAGTAGCCATAAATTAACCTAATAATGCCACATTGAACACTGTAACCCATATCCTATACCTCACCAATGAATAGCCAATTACTAATCAGTGTTATTTCTGTAAACCAATGAGAATTCCTGGCAAACGACTTTGTATCAGCTCACTCTCCGTCCCCGTTTTTTGCTTTAAAAATTCACTTATAACTGCAGCCAATCTGAGTGTGTATTCAGGGCAACTTGAATCTACCGTCCCGGCTTGCAATCCTCACGCTTGGCCCAAATAAACTCTCTACTTATATTAATTTTGCCTTTTATGTTGGCAAAGTGGATTAGGCTCTTTTATATAGAGATGTCTAAAAAAATTTCCTGATTTTTCAGCCTCATTTCTACCACACCGGCAATTCCCTGGGCCAGG
>RJWJ010048566.1:0-10554 GCA_004363605.1 Indri indri | reverse complement strand
CATTGGTTTAGTAGGAACAATGGTGAAAATGAGCGTTTTGTCAACTGTCTGACATCTAACAGATTTTTTATTGGGCTGAGTAGCAAAATACCATGTCTAAGTCTTGAGTAAACCCTGTCCACCCTCCTCTCCACTGAGGGTTCTATACACTCACGCTATGTGAATTTCTCACATCGAGTTAAGTTAGTGGGTATTTATTCATCACCCACTATGTGTCCAGCAGAGTTATACACTAGTCAGGTAGGTCTGAAGAACAGAGCTGCTCCTGTTCTATGCCATTTGATGCATACTATTAAAAAGAAGAACGTAAGCCCCACCAAGGTGGGGACTGTTGTCTGTTTTTGTTTTCTGATTTATCTCCAATGCCCAGAGCATGCTTGATATATAGTAAGCTCTCATTAATAATCAATGTTAAATATGAATAAAGAATATTATTTTTGCTTCAGCAAAGGTTAAGGAGTATGCCCAAGCCAAAAGTGTATAGGTATTTTTACCACCATTCTCCTGTAGGATCTGAGATTAGAGCATGCAGTAGAATTGGAGCGGAAGGGTTGGGTGGAGTTGCTTCTGCTAATCCCTGGCACATGGATTTGTGTGTGTCCTGAGGGCCAATAGTAGACTGAGAGATAGTTTGAGAGTTTGGATGCCATATAGGATGTGAGCTTTCAGTCCTGCAGGCTCAAAGTGTGTTTCAGAATACACGGAACCTCGGAACTGGAGAGAAATGACTTAGGTGTCAAGCATCCTCTGCAAACTTTCTGATAGACTGTCCAGATTCACCTGGCGCCTTGAGCAGTAGAGAATTTGTAAGTTCATTGGCAGATAATTTCATGGTTAGACTGTTTCAACTATAGAAATTTTTTATAGTGAGGTAAAAGTTTGAATTATTCCTAATTATACTCCCTAAAACATACTTATGACTATATCTCTTTCTCTACTATGGAATGTTATCATTTTTAACATGAATATCATGCCTCATTCTATTTTCCTTTTCCTGGATGTCTCACTAATAAAATAAATGTTTGAAAATATTTCCTAGATTGTATGTTTCACATAGGGCATGATTTTCTGATACTTCACTATTTGTGTATCCACAGTCTCTAGTCTGTATACATTACTTTTTCTTTGAATCGAGGCATTCTCTCCATCTAACAGAATGCACAGATATCTTAAATGTACAGTTTAATGAGTTCGACAATAGTCAATCCCTCTGTAACCACCATCTCAATCAAGATATAAAATGTTTTTATCATCCCAGAAAATTCCCCATGCTCCTTTCCAGGCAATACTTCAGAGGGAACTGCTGTTCTAATTTGAATCAGCATAGAGAAGTTCTGCCTTTTCATGAAGTTCATATTAGTGGAATCAAACAGTGTGCACTCTTGTGTTTGGCTTCTTTTGCTCAATGTGATCTTTTTTTGAGATTCACCTGTATTGTTGCACATGTCAGTAGTTTGTTCCTTATTAGTGCTGAGTAGAATTTCATTGTATAGATATACCCCGTTTGCTTTTCTCTTTTCATTTTGGTGATTATTAGGTATATACCTTACTTTTTACATTAGATCTTCATCTATGATTTCACCAGTGTATACTAAAAGAAGACTACTACCACCTTTGTTCTGGCATCATGTTTTTTGCTAATGTAACCAGAGATTGTGTTAGTTGTTGCAGTATCTTTATTAACTGTTTTCATGATGATGGATTAAAAAGAGCAGGGCTTTACAGCAAGACTGCTCTAGGTTTTAATCCCAGATGTGCCTCTTATAATCTGTAGGATGTAGGCAAAGTCATTTTATGTCTCTATAGCTCTGTAAAATGGGAATAATAATGATGTTATGTCTCTCTGATGCTTGTCCTTAGTAGCTTAAGGCATTCAATAAATATTAATTCCTTCCCAAACCTGCAATTTCATGTTGGAATTGCATCTATGAGGGTGTACTATAATATTGCTATGCCATCTCTCTCATGCATTTTCATAAACCAATATGCCAGGCTTATACATTTATCCTATTTATTTTTATGCAATCCAATCATTCTACCCCACTGAGGCCAATTCACTCTTTACTTGTTCAATCAGTGGAGTTACTATCTGCATCTATGGATTTGATATACAGGTCATCTATGTCCTCATCCAAGCCACTCTTAATATTTGGACAGAACAGAACCAAGAATAGATTACTTTAGCATAAAATTAACAACCACCCTTTAGTTTGAAATTGATCTACTAATCAACACCTGTTGGGAACTGTTGTGCAGGCAGTTTCAAATCCATTGAACCATAGTTTTCAGTTATCTTTTTACAAGATGTCAAGAGATATAATTCTACAAACCTAAAGAACTCAAAGGCCTTGGAAATTCTACAAACATAGGAAATAAATTATAAACACCCTATTTTAATATATCTTTAGTTCATCTTTTAAAATGTCCTGGAATAGTCTTTTAATAATCTCATAATTTCAAATTTTTAAAAGGTCATCCCTAATTTCTTATACAAAGAATGTTAAATATGTTGTTGAAAACAATTCTACAGGAAAAAATAAACCACAATGGAAATGTAAGGGTGCTCAATATTCCATAATTTAACTGTATTTTTCAGTTCTGTGTATTTGTTTTTAACCTGCAAAACTAATAGCTTTTTTGAGATTTTTTTTTATGAACAAAATTGCATCAGATTCTTTCCTTATATGATCACTGCTAGAATAATTTCAAAACACTCTTCAGACCCAACCAAGAGTAAAGATCAAGCCAGATTATCACCTTTTCTAAGTATGTTATCCTATCTTGATTTTTGAAAAGTATCCTTTTGGTTGATCTAGGACCCCCCCCCCACCGTCAAGTGTGCATTTATCTAAGAATATGTGGCTTGTTTTCAAAGGTTATTCTCTCATTCTTGAGCATGAATGAGAATTGAACATATGATTTATGAGGGTCTTGATATAGAAACTATTGTTCAAATTTTCTTTCTACTTTGAAAATTAATGGCCATTTGGTTCATGTAAAAGAAAAAATGTCAAGCTGATTTGGAAGATCCTTGAGGGCAGGAGTCATGCTATATTCTTTTTCCTCTTCTTTATTATGTAACGTTGTGATTTGTACTTAACAGGCAATAAAATTTTACTAGATTGCATTGGGGGAAATGTTGATTCTGATTAGCTTTTCACACATACACTGTGCATTTCACATCTACAAGTATCTTTTCAGTAGTTCATAAGCATTCTTATTAAACATCAGCTAAGTATTTTAGTATTTTGAAAATATCAGAAGAGAAAAATATTTCTTCTCTACTGTAATTTTGTAGTTGGCAATATTATGGTATTGAAGATCATTAAAAGGAGAACAAGTGGGAGGATGATATCTCCAAACAACTTTAGAATAACATTCATGTAATCACATTCTCTCAAATGATACCTGAATGATTAAATTTTTTTCTATATGAATTCTCATCAGAACAATTTTATGTGGCAGTTAGAAAGAAAATCGTAACACAAACTCATAGGGAAATTTTTTTGTATTTGCATTCATTGAACAGGCGAGAACTTATAAGGAGGAATGTCCTTGGGCTGAGTCTTTAATCTGCATTCATTAAATGATCATTATTTATTGCCTTGTTTATTGGATTTTACAGTCACTTCATGCTGATTGATTCATTCCTTCATTTATAGAAGATTACTATATTCACATAGAAAGCTTACCTATACTTGTCTTTGAAAGGCTTCCAAATTATTCTTTTCTGGTCTCTATCTTTGGTTTTTTTGTGTGTAAGAGAAAGTTAAAAAAAAAAAATGAGGATACAACTAACTAAAAACATTCTCTTCATCATCATCATCACCTTCATTCTTAGTTTTGTGAATAATATAATTGAAATGAACTTCACAGCTAGAGTGTGAACCACTTCTTTAGTTTTTGAATTTGAAATAGTTTTAAGAGAGATGTCTGTTTACATGTAAGTTAGCCAGGCAAATAAATCAGAGATTCTAACACCAAATTTAATGCCAAGGAGTATAAGGATTTGTGATGTTTCCTAGAGGATCCAAGGTCTATAAACCAATGAAAGTTTACAATAAGACATAAACATAGCATATAAAACATGCAGTCATTTCATAGAGGAAAATCTTGGTGTGTTGAGGTTTGGCAGTGGTGAAAGAAAAATACTTTCTCTTACACATTTTATGTGAAGATGACTTTATTTTCCAAATGTTAATAAGGGAAACCTTTATAGCCTTAATTGAGCTACAGGTATTACAGGCCTAGAAAGAAGGCAATGGCTGAGGACCAGAGGGGCTTCCCTTGAGGAGGGTCAACCCCGTGGCTCCCTGCTTAAGATCTGGCTCCTTTACTGAGGATTGTCTGCATTTGTAAATGATGGGATCAGGGAGAAATTCACTTAAGACATAACCAGGAGAATGTTCTGTAATAAAATGAAAAAGGCCCCCAAATGAATAATTTATGATCGAAGCTCATCCTAAATTCTCATTTTTTTTTTTTTTTTTTTTTTTTTGAGGAACACAGCCAATCTGTCAGAGATGAGCTACTCTTCTTGAGGTGCCAATCTCAGCTTGTATTGACATGACAAAAGCATTTGCAAGCCCAGAGCATTTTTCAAGTTCAATGTTCTCCATTCATTTTCCTGCAGATCTGCATAGTAAGTCATGGCTGATTTGCTCAGCAATAGAAACACTTTATGCATGCCTCTCTCCCAAGAGCCCTGACTTCCCCAGAGTTGCCTCAATAACAGCCTCAGAATCATAGTACGTGCCTGAAATCTCCACTAGCTGTGGTCCACTTCTGGCCAGCTCTTCCCCAAGGTCACCAGTAGAGTCCAGAGTAGGTGAAATGCTTGGCCATGTCCACCCCTTCAAGAGGTTCTAAAGTTTTATCTGTTTAACTCAGAGTAGGGGTTCAGGAATGGAAGCCTTGCATGCTTTTTGCTAGAACCAGGAAATTACTCTCTAGTTGAAAGAATCACCAGTCAACATCTGTCAGCCTAAGTTTGGCCATCTGCACTGGCATTTTTAAGTTGCCTTAAAAATACATCGAGAAGTGATGAAATGACCCTGGAACAAAACAATGGTTTGTGTGGGACACATCCCATTACCAACAAGGAAAAGGAATGTGTGAAGGGATTCTGTGTGGTTGAGAATAGAGTGGTTGTGATTTATATTTTTCCTGATTTACTAGAAGGAAACAAAGACTTCTGTCTAAGGGTCTAACCAAGTTTGGGCAACTAACTTTCACTGCTTTGTGCCACTTTCATCTCTAAAATGGAGGTTTGACTTAACTGACATCAGAGACGTACCATACCTCCTAAGCAATCTGCATCTCTATATAACCTGACCAATTTTTCTGGACCGAGGGAATCCTCCTCCTTTGCTGCTGGCAAACCATGTGGGTTCTAAAACAGTATATTAATATCGTTTCCCTATCATTGTATCCTGGGATTAAGAAAGCTCAGATCTTAGTTTTTTTCTTTTCTTTTTCTTTCTTACATGTTTTTTCACATACAACATGATGTTTTAAAATATGTATACATTGCAAAATGGCTAAATTGAGCTAATAACATGTATTACTTCATATACTTATTTTTTGTGATGGAAGCATTTAAAACCTACTCTCAGCAATTTTCAAGAATACAATATGTAATTATTAACTAGGGTCACCATGTTGTACAAAAGATCTTTTGGACTTATTCTTCTTGTCTCACTGAAATTTTGTACCCTTTGACCAACATCTCCCCAGCCCTACTGGTAACCATCTTTCTACTCTCTGCTGTGAATCCAACTTTTTCATATTGAACATATAAATGAGATCATGCAGTATTTGTCTTTTTGTGCCCAGCTTATTTCACTAAACTTGAGATCCTCCAGGTTTATCCATGCTGTCACAAATAGATCTTAGATTTTTTTCATAGTGAGTCAAAACCACTTACCTTCATGCAGTAAAATAATCTTGGTGTTCCCTAGGTGCCTTAATCACAACCAGCCTGGCAAATACTTTGCCACGAGTAAGTTCATGTATCTGTTAGCTGCATAAACTTGCCCTAATTCCATGCAGCATCTTGTGTTTTATGTCATCAGATCTTGGGTGTGTCTATTTTAGCACCTGGGATTCCCTAGCAAAGGATTTTCTAACCCCAGCCCAGGAGCCCACACAGCTCCCTCAAATTCTATTGTGTGATCTTCCTCTTATGCATAAGTGGCCCAATTTATAACGTAGTTTCTCTGGAAAAGTTGTGGTCACTACCCATGTGACCTCGGAGGAGAGCGAATGCCTTTTTCACAGCATAACTGACAGATCAAATTTATCTTAGGAGAAGAACAAAATAAACCCTGGCCTTCCTCTGTCTCATCTGACTTTTCTGTTCCTTTCTCCTGAAATCTCACATGTTACATTTCATTCTACTCTCTTGGTTGCCATCTAATAACATGGCTCAGAGATCATTTAACTGATGGGCCAAATTGTCCCTTTTAGACTGTGAAAGTCACTCCTGCTGATAGCTGGCAACAGCAGTATCTGAGAGGTGACAGGTATGTTTGCTTTACCCAACAACTCAAGCCCTTTCTGGTCTTTGGATAAAGAGGGTCATTTCGAAGAAGACAGAGTTTTCAGTTGAAATATAGACTTTTCCTGTCTGTTCATTCTAATAGTGCTTACCACAACAGTTCTGGCATTAAGGTGATCCAAGATCTAACTGACCACAGAGACACAGTGTTACAAAAAGGTTTAACAGATTGCTACTGAAGTGGTGTCAGATACATTTGAGTGGCTTTACTTTTTATACTATAATCAAGGACAATGAGCTGGATGCTATAGTTTGAAAGGTGTGTTAAAATGCGTGAGTGAGTCTATTGTCAGAGTGAGTGTGACTATAATATATTTTGCACACGCAATATGTTAATGGTGTTTTCTTTTTTCCAGTACAACTTTTATTTGGTTTCATTATTTTTCCTTCCAGGCATTTCCAAGCTAACTGAATTGAGTGGAAATTAAAAATACCAAGTTAAATTTTCTCTTAATCTCTGGAGTTAGGGCATTTATAATTCCCATTGATCAATCTGCAACTTTTGTTGTGTGGGTGATTAACTCTAAAGGGGGAAACTGTTAGAACCAAGGTGTACAGGTGGGGTGGATTTGGATAACTGTTAAGGATCCTCACTGCAGGAGGGTAAAAATAAGGACCATCTACTTAGTATTATGGTTGATTTATCTAGTGGAAAAATAACCTGAGTTTAAGAACACTGTCTTGCTTGTTCATTATTGTATTTCCATGAGGAGTCAAGCCCTGTCATTGTTTGGGTACTTGGTTATAATACTCTCATGTCTCACATTAAATATTTTAGCTGGATGAACAGCCTCCATCCTCTTTATGGCTGCAATGTGGAAATAGAAAAGTTTAAGTATTTCTTCTGTTTATGCTGTCTCTGTACAAAGTGACAGGATCTGTGAAGTCTCCAGTTGGTATTTGAATAGTAACGGAGTATGTAGTCATATTGTTCTTATGTAGGACGTGCATAAAGTGGCAAAGCAAATGTAAATATACGCCGTAAAGAAGCTGCTATTTTGGAGCTAAGAGCAAAGCTCACCGTGGCTCAATATTTGTGTCATTTCTGACTTTCATAATTTTTGATCTTCATATCTTCATCTGGCTTCATGTCATGGGATTATACTGGACACTATGACTAATACCATTTAGGAAAAGAAATCAGACTTTGTATGGGAGGACTAGTCTATTTCATGCCTTGAGAGCCATCTTTCCGTCCTGTATTCTATATACAACCTGGTCCATATTCGTTAACTTCATTAAGAGTAAGAGCTTGTTGGTTGAAAAGGTCCATGACAGCATATCTTTGCATTCTTCATAGTCCAGTGGTAGGTATTTGTGTATTTGTGAAATGAATGAATTCAGTCAAATAAGTGATTATCTTAAAACCCCTTTATTTTAGAAATAAGAGTTAAGCTTTCCTTCCAAAGGCCTTTGTGTTTTGAGGCAAATTATATCCCTGTGACATACAAAATTATGCTTTAGATGGGTCATTGGAAAGCTTGAAATCATCAATGTCAATAAGAAGAGACTCAGGTTTACTTTGGTTTCCCTTCATTGAATTATGTCTCTCATATATAAGCATAGATATTATTAATAAAAGATAATCTGAGAATTGATCCTACTCTAAACGTTTTCAGTTTAGAGAGCTTTTCCAGTAAAATCCTAATTGCCTCACAGAGAGTCACATTCTTTCAGTTTCCTACCTTACTATATCTTCAGATACCTTTTAGTTCTGCTAAAGATTATTAATATGCAGGAAGAAAGAAATATTTCAACTTAACACAGTAGTATGTAGGAAACACAACCTTTCAGCATGATTGATTTTATGTAGTGACGAAGGCCTGAGAGAAAGTTAATCTGATTGCACAGTGGAAAAAGGACTATGTTGACTAATATGAATGAAAGACAGTGCTTCCATCATAAAAAGTAAGCTCCAGAGAGCAGGCATTTAGTCTGTTTGATTCATTATTTTATTCCTATAACTTAGAACAGGGTACATATTAAGTTCTTAGCACAGACGTGTTAAACGACTGAATGAATAATAATGTGATCGGATTTTAATATACAGGTTATGTACCAGGTGAAGAAAAGTATTTTCACTTAATCTTCAGAAAACTGCCATAACTGCCTCTACTGTCTTTGGAAGCAAACCTGCAATTCCATATTGAAATACAAAAGACAATTATAATGTTTAATCTGATAATTATTGGACAGATCCCTCAAAACAGATGATCTCAAATCCTTTGGTTAAATTTCTTTTTAAGTCAACTTTCTATTGAGATATATGTAGATTCATGTGCAGTTGTAAGAAATAACATAGATCCCATGTACCCTTTGCCTAGTTTCCTCCAATGGTAACTTCTTGAAAAAACACAGTACAATATCACAACCAAGATACTGACATTGATACAGTCAAGATACAGAATATTTCCATCGTCACAAAGATCCCTCATGTTGCTCTTTTACAGAGACAGCTTTCTCTTCCTTCCCCTTTCCCCCTCCCCAATCTCTGATCCTGGGCTGATGTATTCCCCATTTGTATAATTTTGTCATTTTAAAATGTTGTGTAAATGGGATCCCAGAGTTTGCAACCTTTTGGCACTGGTTTTTTCACTCAGCATCAATTCCTGAAGATTCATCTAAGTTGTGGTGCCAGATAGAAGTGGAGGCTCAGCTTGCTGCTGGTCTGTGTTAGCGCTATCCCAGTGGAGAAAGTCGGGGCACCACCTGTCTCTACTGGGCAGGGAAGGGAAGATCAGTTTCCTGCTCAGCCCCACGGACACTATGCTGGCAGGGGAATCAAAACACCACCTGTTTCTGCTGTTTGGGGAACGGAAGATTAGGTCTCTGCCTGGCCATGCTAAGACCATCCAATGGGGAAATTGGATCACCTCTGCCTACTTCTGTTAGGGGGAGGTTGGGGATGAGGAGGGCGCATGCAAGATCAAGATCCACTTCATGATTGGCTCTGCTGAAACTGTAGCCTCCTGTCTGGGACATATGGGAAGCAACAAGGAAACCCAGGAACTCACTGCTAGGTAGTTCTATAAATGCTAAAGTCGTTAGGTTATCTGCCTTCTTCTTTCTAGCTTTCAGAGTTGTCTTATGCTTGTTGTGCTATGTCCAGGGTTTTTTTTAGTTGCAAGAGGGAGGACCTGAGAGGAATGGGGCTACTTCACTTTGGCAGAAACAGAAGTTTCTGAATTTTCTTTTCAAGAGAATTCTATACAATTTTTTTTAGTAATGTTAACTTTGACACATGATACTAGTTTTCATGCTCTGTCTTCAAGTGTATAATTTCTATTGCTGTTCAGTATGTCCTGTATTCAAGACAAGTATCTGCATTAAATTCTTTAAAGTAAGACTTCCATCAGGGTATGTATTTAAGGATGAATCAACACATCAGTTTATGGTTAGAAAATAGATAAGTACGTAGTTCTTTCTGAAATAGTCTCATAATTTACGTGTTACTTTACATATTTTTTTAAACATCACTCTCAGACAGTTTGGAAACTATATGTCATTTTGGCTTTCTGGAAGAGTTGGAAAGAGAATTACTTATGACTGGAGCAGTTTTGTGATACTTCTAAGTGGATGGGGCTAAGATATTTTATGATCTTTTAAAATCTATCTAAAATCTTTTCAATATTCAGACTACACATTATTGATCATGTGTTATGCTGCCTCTTGTTTTTATTAAGTTCCTGTTCACTGACTCTCTTCTTTCTTCTTGTAGCTGCTGCTTTATACTATAACACAGCAACTCTTCTATTTCTTTATGGAATTGGAGTAATTTTCAGTGTATTTTCCTATTACAAACAGAGTAAGAAAGGGCCCAATGAAATTATTCTAAGAAAGTTAATTAGTTTCAGCCATAAAACTTTTCAGTTGGAGCCGTCGACCAACTGACCTCTCCCAAGACACATCTTTCTGGAGATGACCTCTAAAGGTCCAAAATCCCTAGAGGCAACTAAACTACACGTCCTTCTTAATTCAAAGCAAAGAATTTTAAG
>RJWJ010048565.1:0-10553 GCA_004363605.1 Indri indri | reverse complement strand
GTCTTCAGTTCTCCTAGCAGCATGCAACTCTGTCTTAACCTTTACTTCCTGCTTGCACAGTGCCTCAAGGTCAGCCAAGGTTCAAGGTTGGGGCCTTTTTGGGTCCTTCCTTGGTAAGCACATGTCCTGCAGATGCAGAAATAAGCTTTTCAAGGCCCATATGGGCATCTCATTACCCAGATTTTCCTTTTGTTTTTTGACTAGCCTCTTGTTTGACTCATCTGGTATTGCCACTTCAGGCAGCTGCAGTATTAAACAATTGCTGCTTCTTATTTTTGACACTCTGGGGATAGGGCTATTCACATACAGTAGGCTCTGAGTCGGGTCATACTCTCCAGCCCTGAATCACAGCAAGCTGCCCAGTAGGTATAATACTGACAGTTATCTGAGAATGAGGCTTCTTGAGGAGCTCCGAACCTCTCTTGTCCCCTCTGTTGCTAGGCTGCTGTTTTTCGCAGCTACCATAGTTACGAGGCTTCCAGTTTTTGTTCACTACAGAGCTGGAGAGAGGAGCATAGGAATAGGGCAAGTTAAAACACCCAAAGTTTGCTGTTTTTAGCAAGATTCAGCTATTTTTCTTAAGCATTCCTGATTATCGCAAGCATTTGGTTAACTTCCAGAGTTCTAAAAAAAGCTCATTCTCACAATTTTTGCTAAAGTTCTTATTTTTGTGGAGGAGGAGATTTTCTGAGGTCCTTATTCCACCATCCCAGAGTGCTTCTTCTCTATAGTGTTTTCGAGTGTATTTGTTTCTTTCTTTTTTTTAAAGACAGAGTCTTGCTTTGTCACTCTGGCTAGAGTGCAGTGGCCTTGTCACAGCTCACTGCAACATCTAACTCCTGGGCTCAAGCAATCCTCCTGCCTCAGCCTCCTGAATAGCTGGGACTACGGGTGTGCTCAACCACAATCAGCTAATTTTCTATTTTTAGTGGAGACAGGGTCTCTTGTTCAGGCTGGTCTCGAACTCCTGACTTTAAATGTTCCTCCTGCTTGGTTGGCCTCCCAGAGTGCTAGGATTATGGACAGAATGTATTTCTTTATGTAGTTGTTCTAGTGGTTGCTCTAAGTATTACATTATATGTACATAACATATACTCATGTCATTTTACCGGTTCAAGTGAAATGTAGAAACCTACCTTCCCTAACTGAATCCAAACACAGGAAAAAAAAGAAAAGAAACCTAACCTCCCTTTAATGTCTCTTTACTCTCCCTGTTTATACTTGTCTTAAATATTTTCTGTACATACATGTAGAGCCATATCAAGCTGTTACAATTTTTGCTTTAACTATCAAATGTAATTTAGAAAAGTCAAGAAGAGAAGGAAAGCCTATTCTATTTACTCATACTTCTTCCTTCCTGATGTTCTAGAGTTCTGGTTATTATTCCCTTTCTGTTTAAAGTACTTCCTTTTGCCCTTTTAAAATGGTACAGAATGTTGGCAACAAATTTTCTTGGTTTTCCTTCATCTGAGAATGTCTTGAGTCATCCTTTCATTCTTGAAGAATGTTATTTGATGGCTATAGGGGTCTGGGTTGACAGTTTTTTTTCTTTCAGCACCTGAAAAGTATTTGCGTCACTTTCTTCTGATCTCCATAATTGTAGTGAGAAGTTGGTTGTCATCTGAATTATTTTTCAAGATTTTTAATTTGTTTTTTGGTTTCCAAAAGTTTAATTATAATGTGTCTTGGCATGGATTTCTTTGGGTTTATACTGTTTGAGGTTTGCTCACCTTCTGGAATCTATAGGTTTATGTCTCTTGCCAATTTGGGAAGTTTTCAGCCATTATCTTTTTGAGCACTTTTTCAGACCTGGCTCTCTTTCTTCTTTCCTTCAGGTACTCTGATGACAGGAGTGTTAGATCTTTTGTTATAGTTCACAGGTCCCTGAGATTCTGTCCATTTTCCCCCCTAGTCCTTTTTTCTCTGTGTTGTCTAGATTGAGTAGTTTCTATTGTTCTGTTTTCCAGTTCACTATTCTTTTATAACTTCCATTCTACATTTGAGCCTATCCACCTGAGCTTTTTAATTTGGTTATTATATTTTTTAAGTCCTAAAATTACTGTTTGGTTCTTTTTCATATTTTCTGTTTCCTTGACGAGACTTCCTGTTTCTTTGCTTAGGCCTTCTGTTGTTTTCATTTGTTTCAAGCATGTTCCTAATTGCTCCTTGTAGCACTTTTCTGATGGCTGCTGTAAAATCTTTGTCATATAATTTTGACACGTCTGTCATCTTGGTGTTGGGATCTGTTATTTGTCTTTTTTCTTTGATGTTGCGATTTCCCTGGCTCTTGGTGTGGTGTGTGACTTTTGATTGGAATCTGGGCATTTGGATGTTGTGTATGAGACTGTGTATCTTATTTAGACCTTCTGTTTTTGCTGGCTTCTTAGGGCTCTAGCAGGGAAAGTGGTGGTATGTGCTTGTTACCGCTGGGTGGGGTAGAAGTCTGGGTTCCCCATCTGGCCTGTGTTGACCACCCAAGGTGGGAGGGGCTCCCCATGAGCCCACGGAATTTCTGATTCCACTAGGCCTCTCTGACACTGCCACAGTGGGCAGGAGAGGATACCTCTTTACTGCCGACTTGGGAGTAGAATCCAGATTTCACTCTCCAGTGGCACAGGCAGGGTGCTCATTCTAGTAAGTGAGCATGAAAGTACCAACTCCCTACTATTAAACCACCCTATCAGAGGTTGGGGTTCCTCTTGACAGCTGGGCACTAGGAGGTTCAGGCCTGCCACTTGGCCTTTGCTCGTGTGGGAGAAACATGGGGCTGTAGTTTTTCCTGTAGTATTTGTCTGGAGTAGGACAGTTATTGTCTTCTAAATGTTTTCTGACTTGCTAGATTGCCCTTTTGCTGGTTCTCTGGCCAGAGAGAGCAGGCTTTTATAGCGATTTTTCTTGTCTTTGTCCACTGACATTTTTGGGTTGCTGATTTTTTCTCCATCTACAAGTCTGGGATAATGAGGCAAAAAGAAAGCCCAAGGAAGTCACCACCGTGTTGGTCCTAGGGTCCCTTGAGGTCTTTCTCCAGTCTACCTTCTTTTCCCTGCATTTTAGAGCCTTCTCATGTTCGTTTTGTATATAATGTCCAGAGTTTTTAGTTGGGCTTAATAAAGGAGTGGGGCGATCTATTTTAGTGGAAGCAGAAGTGGCAACAACGTATTTTGATACATTTTTTCCCCTGCTAACTACCAGAAGAAAGTGATGAATTTTGTTTTGACTTTTCCGTTCTGGGTAGGTTTCTGATAACTTCCAGAATCTTCAGTGAGCATCTAGCACCCGTGTGTTTATAGAGGGATGGAAGCGTTAGCCTTTTGCTCAGTTTCTTTGGCATTTGTCAGTGACATTTGTCATTCATCTGTTCGGAGGTTTATTGAGAACCTATTGTACTGGGTCCGATGAGGCCCAGGACGATGCCCCCTGGAATGCATGTGTAGTGTCACATGTTTTATCTACATGATCTCATTTGATTTTCTTAACCTAGGAGGTCAGTAGTTATCTCTCACAGACGAGGAAACAGACCCAAGGAGATGAAGGAACTTTTCCAAGGTGGTTCAGCCAGATGTTGTTTACTTGAAGGCGGTGTTACTGCCCAACCCAACGGGGTCCCTTGCCTACTGCTAAGATAGAGGCCAGTACTAAGACAGCAGGAGTTGCAGCAGAGAAAGAGTTTAATGTCACAAGGCACCAAGCAAGGAGATGGGAGAATTTACTCAAATCTGTCTCCCTGAGGGTTTGGGGACTGAGGTTTTTAAAGGTGGTTTGCTGAACAAAGGGCTAGAGAATTGGGTCTGCTGATTGGTTGGGGATGAACTCATAGGGTTGGGAAGCAGAAATTGTCTTCTTGGCTAAAACAATTCCTGGGTAGAGGGTTGCAGGACCTGTTGGATCAGTTCCCATGCATGGCCACTGGTCCAGCTGATGTCAGTTGGTCCACCTCAATACAGAATCTGGAAGATAGACCAGTCTTAGGTTTTACAATATCAATGTATCTATAGAAGTGATTGGGGAAGTCACAAATCTTGCCCCTGTCAGGCAGTAAGCAGTTACAGCAGTAGGCAAGTTAGGGAATAATGGCTGGTTAACTTGTAGCTATGTCTATCGTTGTGTAGAGATCAGACATGATCACAGTTCATGTCTTGTGGTCTTACTATTATTTTAATATAGGCAGTTTCAGTGGTGGTGCAACTAATTACTTCTTAGAGTGTTTCCACACCAGCGATTATGGGATTTGGGTGTTGGCCAAATACGATTGAAATTGACTTGCCCCATCACTCAGTACGTACTTGAGTACTGTTGTGCCGGCCATTGTGGATGTGGTGGTGACCAGAACAGACATTGCTCTGCTCCTATGGAGCTTGCAGACTGCCTTCATGTGCTGTTTGACTAGTAGATTACTTGGGTAGATCGGAACAAAGGATCCAATCTCTTTTTATCCCAGATCCTATAATTGAGTCCACAATAGGCCACACTGCATTAAATAAATGTTTTAGGATAGAGCTGGGTGCTACAAAAGGCTCAGTTTTCTAGGGATGAGGTAATAATACAATTGTGCCTTGGGAGTTTGGTCTTTGCATTTAAGGTGTTGTGAGCAGGAGTTCTGTAGGCATAGTATCTAACACAGTTAAGTCAACTTTGACTGTTTCCATCTCCCTTAGCTATGTGATGGTGATGTCATGTGTTCTAATGTCCTGATTTGCACATCCATACAGAGTTCAAGTACGAGGTGTCACTTTCTGGCCTAGCCATTTTTATCTGATTGTTCCTGTCTTCTTCCTCCAAGTTTTTCATTTGACACCCAACCTTAGAAAACTGTTGTAGTTAATTTAAAAGACAGCCGAGGCAGCAGGAAAATAGTTAAACTAGCAGTAGAAAGACGTGGGCTTTCAATTGTGGCTTAGGCAGTCCGTGAGAACCTTGGTCAACGCAGTCTCTGCAAGCCTCAGTTTCCTCACCAGTGAGATCAGGTAACACTTGCATTGCTTATCTTACAGAGTTATAATAAGCCTCAAAGAACATATGGAAGCACTTTGCAAATTAAATATCACTACATAGAATGGTGGTGTCTAGTTCCTTTAGAATCCTGAAGTTACTGATGAGCAGTTGTAAGTGTAGAGCTGTTGTTTTGGAGTTCTTTAATAATGAACAGTTGTTTGGAACAGAAGGGATCATCTGAGAATATAGTGTTGCTTTAATAAGGTATCAAACTTGCTTTAATGAGTTGTTTGGAATTGTTTTCTTAGAAACTGTAAGAATAGGGAAAAGAAATGATAGTTGAGATCCTGTGTCTTGTTCTTTCTGACCTATGATGTAAATCAACCCTCATTTTTGTACATCAGGAGCAAGATTGAGTTGCTTTGGATTTCCTTTATGACAGTGTATAAACAAAATGACATACGGAAATAATCCCGATCCTTTTTGGAATCAGGTGGGAATGTAAGGTATGTGACTAAATTATATAAAGTATCCAGAAACTACCATCAGTGTGCAGGTAATGGTTTTATTTATCTTGAAAGTGTTGTATTTTCTGGAGGTTAGTATTATTAAAATAGCATTAATCTAGGAATTGGCAAACCACCATGGATCCCAGATAGAAAAAACTCCCTTATAGGATAACTAAGAGGTCACTTCTTTGACAACAATTTTATTTGCAAGGCCAATCTTGAATTTTAAGGAGGAACTAATCTATATGGTGCCAGACTCTGGTGAAGACTCTGCCATTGTGGTCTGCAATTCTTTGAGAATTTTTTGAAAATTATTTTGAATTTTTTATAAGAATAGATTGCTAAATATTAAATCTTGGGCTGTTTAGCAATTTTTATGAAAATATTCTCCCTGTTTATGACTCTCCTTCGTTTCCCTCAGTACAAATAATTGCCCCACGACCACACACACAGATAGTTTTCTGTGTTTGACTATGTTGTACAGTCCTGTTCCTGTGATGGCTTATCACCTGTTCCTTGGAAATATAAATTAGATTCCTCATAGATAAGACCAGACTGATAAATGTTTGCTTAACATGCATTTGAGATTGTTTTTTAATTCCACACGAGTTAACTACATGTGCTATAGTAATATCATGCTTTCTACCGAGAGAAGCAAAATAGAATGTTATAAAAAAGTATCTTGAAATAGAATGATTTAAGCATGAATTTAAACTTCTTGAAATCATTATGAACACTGTAGCAAAGCTTTCCTTAGTTGAATAGTGCATATAGGAAACCTAGTAGAGTGAGATTTCCCACGGCTCACAAGAGTCTACATACTTAATACTATTCAGTGTTTTCAAATGTCCTGCTCTTCCTGTGTCATGTAAATGCCTTGGCTTTGTCTAGTATAGATGGCACTCGTGGGCTTCAGTATAATCCCTAAGGGGTTTTTTTGTTTGTTTTTAGTGAATCTTGTGAGCTGTTAGATAAGAACTTGTTTTGAATTTTTGGTGTTGGAAAACCAAGACTGGGAGAACTTGTTGGATCCTTAAGCCCTTGGATATTTACCGTGCATTAAGTGCTGAAGACGGAAGAAAGAGCAAGACTCAGTATTGGCCCTCAGGAGTCTAGTCCTCTGGGGAGGTGGACATGCTCTGAGGCAAGGTACAAGGCAGTGAGGAGAAGGGAACAGATTAAAAATAAAAAGCTGGGAAAATAATATACCATAGTAGAACTAGCTCTTCAAAAGAAAGCTGGAGTGGCTGTATTAACATTGACAAATCAGGGATAAAGAAGGTCTTTTCATAACGATAGAAGGGGTCACTTCTTCAAGATGACATCATATCATAATGGAGAAACAGATATATCCATTATGATAGTCAGCAGTTCTATTACTCCTCTCTCAGTAATTGATTAAACAAGTAGACTGAAAATCAGTAAGGATACAGAAGACAAACACTGTCAACCAGCTGGATCTGATCAAGAGTTGTAGAACACCATCTACAGATGGCAGAACATATGTTCTTTTTGAACCCAAACACATTTATTCAGATAGACCATATTCTAGGCCATAAAACAAGCCTCAAATTTAAAATTATTCAAGCCATACTAAATATGTTCTTTGACCACACTGGAATTAAGAATAATTCTAATAACAGAAGTGTGTTTGGAAAAGTCCTAAATGTTTAGTAACTAAATATACTTCTAGATAAACCATGGGTCAAAGAAGAAATCAAAAGGGAAATTAGAAAGTATTTAGAACTGAATGAAAATGAAAACATAACACGTTAAAATTTGTAGTATGCCACTAAAACAATACTTTGGGAGTGATCCGTGTACTTTTATTAGAAAAAAAGGTCTCAAATCAATGATCTCAGCTTCCACCTTAAGACATTAGAAAAAGCGAACCAAAGTAAAACCAAAGTAAGCATAAGAAAGGAAATAATAAAGCATAAGTCAATGAAATAGAGAACAAAAAACAGTGGAGAAAAGCAGTGAAAGCTAAGAGTTTGTTCTTTGAGGAAATCAATAAAATTAGTAAACCTTTATTCAGACTGGTGAGGAACAAAAGACACAAATTACCAATATCAGGAAAGAACAGGTGGCATCACCACAAATTCTACAGATGTTGAAAGGATAATGAGGGAATATTATAACAACTTTATGCCAGTAAATTCCTTGAAAAGCACAAACTACCAAAGCCTACTCAAGAACTAGATAATCTTAATAGACTTGTATCTATTGAAGAAATTAAATTGAAAATTTTCCCATAAAGAAAATTCTCAGGCCCAAATTTCAATGGTGAATTCTACCAAACATTTGAGAAAGAAATAATGGTAATTCCACATGAGCTTTTCCAGAAATTAGAGAACAAATACTTTCCAACTCATCCTATGAGGCATTACCCTGATAGTAAAACCAGACACAGACACCATCTTTAACACCCCACAGCGGGTAGTTTCTTTATCTAGACTAGGCAGGATAGTATATTCTTCATAATCTACTATTGATGACATAGACTTTTAAAGCTCCAAAGCCCATATTCTTGAAACCCAGAGCTCTTTTCTTTAAAGACTCTATTCTCTCACACATGTTTCTGAAGCTCTTGTTTCCGTGTTATCATCCCTTCTCTGGGTAGGAAGCAGAAAATGTACCGGCTGCTTCCCGAGTTGGGGGAGAGTTCATAGAAGAACAAGAAATATGTGGAGAAACCATCAGTTAATAAAATGTTATGGGACCACACTCCGGAAGGGTAGTCTGTCTTTTGTGAGGAAGTAGGGATTTCCCTTTTGGAACTGAAACATCTTGGGAGGGGACGCAGCGGTTGGCGCAGTATTGGAGTTGTCTACCAGAGTTCTTTAGGACTAGTGCTATCCAACAGAACATTCTGAGAGGACAGGAAGGTTCTCTGTCTATGCTGTCCCTTATAGTAGCTCTTGACCACGTGTGGCTCTTAAGCACTTACAATGTGGCTTGGATGACTGAGGAACAAAATTTTGGTTTTGGTTTGTTTTTTTTTTTTAATTTCAAAATATTAAGGGGGTGCAAATGTTTTTGTTATATGGGTCGCTTTTGTAACACTCGAGTCAGGGCTGTAAGTGTGCCCGTCACCTGAATACTGTTCATTGCACCTGTTAGGTGGGTTTTTGCCCCCTCTCCTCCCCCCCCCACTTGATTTCCAATGACTTTTACTTCCCTCTGTGCATGTGTGCCCCTCGGTTAGTTTCTGTTTGTTACAGAGTACGTGTGGTGTTTGTTTTTTTATTCTTGAGATACTTCACTTAGGATAATGGTCTCTAGTTTCATCCAAATCGCTGCACAAGGCATTAATTCATCCTTTCTATGGCTGAGTCGTACTCCATCATATATATATATATATATATATATATATATATATATATATATATACACCACGTGTTGTTAATCCACTCATGAATTGATGGGCATTTGTGTTGATTCCACGTCTTTGCAGTTGTGAATTTTGAGGCAATAAAACATTTGAGTGCAGGTGTCTTTTTAATAAAATGACTTCTTTTCCTTTGGGTAGATACCCAGTAGTGGGATTGCTGGATTGAATGGTAGGTCTGCTTTTAGTTCTTTGAGAAATCTCCATGCTGTTTTCCATAGAGGTCGTACTAATTTGCAGTCCCACGAACAGTGTATAAGCATTCCTTTCTCTCTGCATCCACGCCAGCATCTATTGTTTTGGACTGGGAACTAAATTTTGAATTTTAATTAATTTGGGTGTGAAAAGCCACATGTATCTGGTGGCTACAGTGTTAGTACAGTTCTAGAAGTTACCAGAGATGACAGTGCAGCTAAAAGTCATATAGTGACCTTAATGTCTCACTGTTATTTATATATATAAAAAACGTGCTGTGCCTTTTTTTAAAACCTCAAAATGGAAATAATTTCAGTTGCTATAAACATATTGGCATTATAGGTAGAACACAGGTGGTGAAAAGCAAATAATGCCTTCACTTATTAATTGGCTAGAGCTGCCTGACCTAATAAGCAGAGGCCAAATTTCCAATTAATTAAAGATTTTATGTTCGTTCAGCCAAGACATGCCTCAAACCATTTTTTGTTCAGCTGGCCAGCAAGATACTTGGAGCCATATTTAGGACATCTTGCAACTGTAATCAACATATGCAAAATATCCCATTTCAAAGAAGTTCTTTCATTTATCAGATTAGTAATTCTGTTGTACCGATAGGATTTTTCTCTATTATGCTAACTATAATCACATTTGTAGTCAATGAATGTGGCAATGTGTACTACATGGAAATTTTTATGTAATTTGATTATTGGTAATTTAACAAATGGTTCTCTTTCTTTGCTATCAGGCAATGTAATTCTTTATTAGAGGTGAGGAAACTGAGGCTTAGAAAGGTTAAGCAATTTTCCTAAGGTTATATAATAAGTATGTGGAATTATGATACAGGAATTCGTATGTCTCTGATCCAAAGCCCCTAACATTCCTTAATACTGCTATTACTTAATATATAATGGTGAAACCAAACTACAGTCACCTATGTTTTCCTAAATATAGAGACTGAAGAAAGACACAACCCCTTCCAAGGAACTAACTGATGCCAACGGGACGCTGCTGCCTAGACACTCCAGGCCTGCCACAGCGGATGCCCCTTGGTGGCCTGGTGGTGGAAGGGAAAAGGGAATAGATAGGAGACTGGAATTTAGCCATGCAAGAAAGCTGTCCCAGTCAGGTTGGGCCGGTAGACACAATGTCACTACCTCTATTGGATTCTAGCTACCTAATGGGTTTCATGAAAATTAAAGATCAGACTCCTGAGATGCAGGCTATGCCTGGCTCAAAATCTGCCATCAGGCCCTGTGCCCAAGCTTAACCCTGCACCTCCACATGAGCTAGGTGACCTTACACAGTTTTATGAGCCATGCACCTGCCAGCGTAAATGTCCCTTCTGTGAATTCAAAACAGCGATGCCTCATCTTCATTTAAAAGACAATGGGAGACAGATGCTCACTTTCTTTATTTGCTGTTGTATTCTTGGTCTCACTTTGCCATTTTTAAAACCAGAAAACGTTTTCCTCACTCGAATGCCAACGCGCAAAAGCTAGAGGCGACGCTGCTTTCTTCCACCCACC
>RJWJ010048564.1:0-10527 GCA_004363605.1 Indri indri | reverse complement strand
GTTCCAAAGCACCATACTTTGGGGTTTATTCTCTGCACCCCACTAGTGGCAAAGATAGTATGATTTTTAAAATTCTATCCATTGGAGGAAAATTAAATGTTGTCAATCAATAGTTTTTATTAATTTTTCTAAAACTTTTGTTTATACCGTATATTTATCCTCTCTTGTGGCTTATAATTCTTTAAAATTAAGATGTTTCTAATATAAATGTCACAGAAAGAGGATAAAAAAGATTAGAAATTGAAAGAAATAAACCAAAGCAGTAGGAAATAGTGTTCTTAAAATGACATGAAGGATTGCAGAATTTCCCTACGAAGCCCAGAAATTTTACCTATGTATGAAAAATAAGTTGTTAGGGAATAGTTGAAACTATTGTCTTGATCTATTTAATTTTGTCCAATTCTCTTTGACCAAATTAAATGCTAACAGTGGCATTAATTCCAATTTCTATTTAATCCAGGTCCTCCCAATGGAACATCTTTAATTCTTATATTGAAAGAAAAACCAGCCCTGAGCATTTCTTTTATTGAAGGGTCTGGCGCTTGTGTGTTATTCTTTGTTCGGTGAGAAAATCACCACTCCAGGTTCTGCTTCCTACCTCCTTCCCTTCCCTTCCCTTCCTTCCCTCCCTCTCCCTTCTCCTCCCCTCCCCTCCTCTGCCCTGCCTTCCCCTCCTCTACCGTCCCCTCCTCTTTTTCCTTCTCTCTGCAGATTCTACTTTCATCTTTCCCCTTCTTTTTTCCCTTTTGCTTGCTCCTCTCTTTTCTTTACTTCTCCTTTCTCTTCTTTATTTCTCCCTCCCTTTCTCCGCCCTCCTCTCTCCTTCTCATCCCTTTTCTTCCCTTTTTATTTTTTTCGTAGAGCTGGAATTAAAACCAAACAAAACAAATGAAAAGAAACACAGGTACTAAGCATAAGCCTTTCCCCTTCCTTGGGAAAGAGTGGAAAGATTCAGTTAGGTCTTGATGGAAAGTTCTAACCATTAAACTCTATTTAAAATTTCATCCCCGTTACAGAGATTAAATCTTTCCCAACAGGCTAATTGTCGTGTCTTATATTATTTGACCAGGTCATGAGTTAATTGAACATTACATTAAAAAGTCAATATATGGGTTTAATTGTACTTAATCATGTTTTAAGGATTAATGAACTTTTGTGTCATAAGTGAAAAACTTCATAGCTTCTGTAGCCTTGTAGTTCACATAACATAGCGAGATAAATAGTAGGATGATGAGGTTAGTAGAGGTTAATTAACATAGGTCAGGCCTGCTCTGGTTTGTTTTATTTAATCCAGAAATAACCTTAAAACAATTGAATTTGTGCTATAGTACTTAGTTTCCCTTCAGATTTATTTTCAAGAAATAAAACCTTGGCTGGCGCGGTGGCTCACGCCTGTAATCCTAGCACTCTGGGAGGACGAGGCAGGTGGATTGCTCAAGGTCAGGAGTTTGAGACCAGCCTGAGCAAGGGTGAGACCCCCGTCTCTACTAAAAAATAGAAAGAAATGATCTGGACAACTAAAAAAATATATATGTAAATGAGCCAGGCATGGTGGCACATGCCCGTAGTCCCAGCTACTTGGGAGGCTGAGGCAGAAGGATCGCTTGAGCCCAGGAGTTTGAGGTTGCTGTGAGCTAGGCTGTTGCCATGGAGCAAAACTCTGTCTCAAAAAAAAAAAAAAAAAAAGAAATAAAACCTTGCAGATATAGTTAAAGGTGCTTTAGTAACCTTCCCCAGCCCCATTCCCTTCTCCATTCCTGGAAGGAAGAGCTCCCTCAAAGTCATGTTTATTCTTTCTAGATATGTTTTCATATTTTTATTATATATATTTTTTCAAGGACAAAGTATATAATTATTTTGTGTGCTTTTAAACTTTATATAAATGTCACCATATTCTCTGCAACTTGTGTTTTTCATCTTGCATTATATTTTTAGTTTTATCCATGTGAATACATAGATGCTATGGTTTGAATGTTTGAGCCCCTTTAAAATTTATATTTAAAGCTAATCCCTAATGCCAGGACATTAGGAGAAAGGGACTTTAGGAGGTGATTAGGGCATGAGGGCTCCACCTTCATGAATGGGATTAGTGTCCTTATAAAAGGCATCGAGGGCGTCTCTTAGTCCCTTGTGCCTGTCTCTGCCCTTCCACTATGTGAGGACACCGTGAGAAGGTGCCACCTTAAAGCAGAGAGCAACCCTCACCGACTCTGGCAGCATCTTGACTTCCCAGCCTCCAGAACTGTGAGCAAATAAATTTCTGTTGTTTATAAATTACCCAGTCTAAGGTATTTTGTTATAGCAGCCCAAAGAAACTAAGACAATGGGGTTCCACTTCTTTCATTTTAAATGCTCTAAGTCCCTAAGATACTCTGGGATTTAATGAGTGAGTTTAAAAGATTTGCATTTACTTTTATCATTGATATACTTGGATTTATTCTAAACTTTTCAGTTTACATTTTCCTTGCTTCTGTCATTCTTTTTCTTGCCATAAATTAGATATTTGATTATTTTCTTTATTTTTAATTTTTCTGCTCTGAAGAGTTAAAAGCTCTGAATTTAAAAATCTTCAGAAAATTTATTTTATTATTTTGAACTTTAGATTGTCAAACAATTTGCAAAGATAATACAGAGAGTTCCCATAAACCTCATACTCAGTTTCCCCTATTAACATTTTACATAATAAGATGCATTTGTTACAATTAATAAACCAACAATAATTCATGTTTATTAATTAAAAACCATACTTTATTTAGGTTTCCTCAGTTTTACCCTACTCCCATATTTTTCTTGTCCCACAATCTCATCTAGATTGGTCCTTACGTCTCTTCAGGCTTCTTTTGGCTGTGACCATTTCTCAACCTTTCCTTATTTTTGATGACCTTGACAATCTTAAGATGTGCTCGTCAGGTTTTTTGTAAAATACCCACTATTGGGATTTTCCTGATGTCTTCCTCATGATTAGCCTGGGGTTATGGGCTTTTGGGAGGATGACCACAAAGATAAAGTGCCTTTTCATCACATCATGTCAAGGATACATACTGTTAACATGACCTTTCACTGTTCATGTTGACCTTGATCTCCTGGAGGCTGAGGTTGTGTTTGCTGAGTTTCTCCACCACGAAGTGTCTCTTTTCTCTCTCCCTTTTTGGGAAGAAAGTCACTATTCACAGCCTCCATGTAAGCAGTGGGGAGTTATACTCTTCCAGAGTGTATACACAAATTACATGAAATTGTTTCTTCTCCTCCATTTATTTATATATTCAGTCATTTATTTATATCAGTATGGAGTCCTGGTTATATATTTTATACTTTGTGTTATAGTCCAATGCTACTCATTTTGTTTCTCAATTTGTTTCAGCGTTGGCCATTGGGAGCTTAAATTTTAATATGCATATTAAAGTGCAATATTTTTCTAATTATTCTGAAATTAACAATAGAATTTTTAGCCTGCTTATGTCTACTGTAGATTTTTTAACTTATTATTATCTAGAATTTTTCCATCCATTTACATGCAAACTAACTTTTTATTAAAAATCATTAAATAATTAAATATATCAAAATGTTTAACAGTCATCGTGAACCTTTGTAATGGTTAGTTTTGTGTGCCAATTTGGCTGGGTCACAGGATGCCCAGATGGCTGTTCAAACACTATTTCTGAGGTTGTTTCTGGAAGAGATTAGCATTTGAATTGGTGGACCGGGTAAGGCAGATGCTCTCCCCAGTGTGGGTGAGCATCATCTGACCCCTTGAGGGTCTGAATGGAACAAAAATGTGGAGGAAGGTTGGATTAACTCTGCCTGACTGGTTGAGCTGGACAGCAACCCTCTTCTTTCCCTTGGTGCTCCTGGGTCTCAGACCTTCAGGCCCAGACTGGAACCTCTGCCATCAGCTTTCTATCTCTCAGGCCTTCAGAGGACACCATGGGCTTTCCTGGGTCTCCAGCTTGCAGATGGCAGATCATGGGACTTCTCAGTCTCTATAATATTGTGAGCCAATACTTTATAATAAATACTTATCTATTTATCAATTGATTGATACATTAATAGATAGATCTATAGGTCTTCTATTGGTTCTGTTTCTCTTTGCATTTCAGGCAATTAACAGGCAATAAACAAATAATGAATAATAATAACAATTAATGCATAAATATCTATAAATATTTATTGAATAGATAAACAATCTGCTAGTAAAAATGATTTTACTATTTGATAATAAAGCATCACATGAAGTCCAGTTGATGGTAGAAAACAATCCTTCATTTTCCTCCTTGAGTGCCCTTTGTTTCCACTCTATTACTTTCAATCTTTCTCTCCTCTTTCCACCTCTCCTGTCCCTTGGTCCCCAAAGCCCTCTTGGTATTTGTTTCTAAACTCCTTTTTCTTCTTTTTCTGTTTTTACTTTTCTTCTTAGCCTCTGGCTGTCTGCCTATCCATTTCAGTCTGAATTTAGCCTCTGCAGTATGGGGTGGAAGCTTTGGTCTCCCCAGTTCCTGTGCATAGGAAGAGGGGATGAAACAAGGGGTGCTGTCTCATCCAGCCTTAGGTAGATAGTCTGCAAGACTAACTTCTCCTTTACATGTATTGACTACCTATTAGTGCAAAACTAGCAGGCGATCATGCTAAAGAATCTCTCTCTCTCATCAAATACTACTTTCAATTATTCCAGCTTAATGTGGGTCAGGGTCTAAGTGTCCCAGGAAGTGGGTGGGTATAGGGGAAACTCTACCTTGCCTCCAGTAATCTGCACAGAACTATATAGAGTGTATACAAATTACTAAGGAGGGGAATGTTTTATATTTTGCATTTTACCCATCATGCCTCATGTCCCTAAGCATTCTAGTCACCATCAGAAGTTCACACCATCCCTTAATGTGAGAATCCTTTTCCCTAACTACTCTGCACACGCCTTAATCTGGCCTTAGCTTGTGGCCCTTCCCCTTTCTCAAACCCCTTCATGGTGCTGTCTTACACAGCCTCTGTCCTGAAGGTTTCCTTCCTCTTTTCCCTCCTAACTGAAAGCTGGCTCTTTACCGAGGTACCCCTCTTACAAGAAGGCTGTGTTTCCCTTGGACACCTTAGATACCTCAGGACCTGGTGGTGGGATCCCTGTCTTCCTTGCTCCTCACTGCTACTTCCACCTCTTTTTCTTTTTTCTCCTTTGAAAACATTAGTTCCTTCAATGTATAGTATATAGGACTTTTCCATTTTTGTCTTTGGGATCTATTGGTCTTATTCATTGATGACTTTAGTACCTGGCTTACTGTCTTCTCTTCTGAACCACTCCATCTTTCCTCAGGACACCCACATGAATGACTCATCAAAGTTATCTCAGTTCCACACGTGTTGGATGCACCTCTCTCTAACCACGAAAAATGATGCTTGCCCCGACAGTTGAGCAATGTTCAGGGAACTCTCACAACTGTGCATTCCAAAGCTCAGCTTCATGCTCACTGAGATGAGTGTCTCATATCTTCTCTCTTCTTGCAATTCCAACATTCCTCCCCCACATTCAGCTGACTCATTCTCCAGGTTCTTCGAAGAGAAAATGGATTTAGTTAGACAAGAATGATGTTAACTTCCTGTCCCTAATGTGCCAGCCCATAGGATTTGTCTTCACCAGCTCTTCTTCACTTCCTTTTGGAACAAACAAAGTGTCCTGCACACGCCCTGGCTTCCACTGGAGATCACACTTATCATGTGCTCTGGATCATGTCTGCTCTTGATTTCTTAATAACTTTGTCTCCCTTCCATATCAGTCCCATCCAATCCATCCAATTCTCTTGCCAGGTGATTTTTTTCTCATCAATTTCTCCCTTTTTTTATCAGCTTATTGCCAGTGGCTTGCAAATATGCCTATATTCATTAAAACACATTTTGACACCAGATTTTCTTTTGCTTCCTCATTTATATACTTCCTTCACAATAAAGAGTTGCTTTCTGTATCTTCTTATCTCTCACTATTTCTTCCACCCACTCTGCTTAGGTTTTGAATCCTAACACTCCACTGAAATTGCTTGTATTAGAGGCCCTCCATTTTTCCAAATCCTTGATCAGTTCTCTATGCTTATGCTACTCAACCACTTAGCAGCATCTGACACTGTTGACCACTTTCTAGAAACTCTTTTCTTTCTTAGTAATACCACCAGACCAAAATGCTAGGAATTCATCCTAGATTTTTCTTTTCCTTTTGTATTATACATCTGATCTATCAAGAAGTTTGCTCAGCTCCAAAAAATATATATCCCATCCTGTCCTAGCCTATCCAATCCAATCCCATCCTATCCAATCCAATCCTATCCTATCCTATCCTGTTGTACACTATCTATTCTAGCCTAGTCTAGACCAGCTTAGCTTAGCCTGGCCCCATACCCTCTCCCTTCCTGCCATTTTGACTTCTACCTCTCTGGTGCAATTCCTGTTCATTTAATAGGAGCAGCAGGCAGCCTCCTTGTAGGTTTTCCTGCTTCCCTTAGTGCCCTTTAGATTCCATTTTGTACAAGCAACCAGAATCATCTTTTAAAATGCAGATCAGATCATACCATGCCCCTCCTTCACTTCCTTCATTTGGGTTTCTGCCCGGCCTCTTCACCCCAGGCCAAAGTAGTGGTGATACAGACACTAGATGGATTTCAAAAATCCAGGAACAGAGGAGAACCTATACCTTGTTTTCAAGGAGATGCTGGGACTTGGTAAGATCCCAGAATCTCAGGAATCTCTTGATAGAAAAATAGCCTAGAAATGTTTATGTGGCATTGAGACAGAAGGACCTTAGAAGCTAGAATCAAATTCTCAGAGAGGTGTGTAAGCAGTCTAATATTTTTCTTGCACCAGAGAGGATCCTTCAAGGAGTTATGAGGCAGCTTGACTGGGAGTCTTCACAGTCAGGAGGAACAGCAGTGACTGATGGGGTCCATTGACAAGAAGTATGTTTTAGGGCTTGCCTATGTGGGTGGATGATGAAGACCAATGATCATGACCCCACCCTGCACACACTCACTTCTGGCATTGTGCAAATGCTGCAGAACACAGATGCAACTGCAGGGACTTGGGGAAGTGGGCAAGACCCTGAATTGGCTGCAACTTAGTTTCTACCATCTGGTACAGTGGGAATTTAAAATAGAAATTAATTTCAGTTGTGGAATTAAAGTTAAAAAGTTACATATCATGGGCATATGGATTTGTGGGCTGTTACTTGTACCTGATATTTTATAAGGTTGAATGGTAATATATATGGATGCAGGCTAAAGAAAAAAGACTCTAGTTTTGGCTATAGCTGTGTGTACTTAGGCCAGGTCCCTTGATAACTTTAGGTTTTATCTCCCTCATGTGTAAAATAAAAAGGATTGGGTTAAATAAATGGTGGCTAATCTAATTTTTCTAATCGATTACCATTAATGATTTTTCTTAGAAGAGTTATCACACACTTACCAAGCAGAGCATGTACATCTAGATCTCACCCATTATCTCATTCACGAAAAAAAAAAAACACTTTCCTAATTACAAAGTTTTGTTACTTTCTTATTCTCATTTACGAGCTGGTGATATATATATTTATATATGTAAATATATATACATATTATATATATACATATTTTACATATATATTTATTGATACCATAACTATTTATAGGCTTCTTTAACCATCAAGGAAATAATAAATTGGATGAGTTTGGAGTGGTTTGGCAGCAAGGTATTCAGTATTCCAGCATACTCAATAGAAATGATACCTGTTTATAAACAATCATTGGAAACAGATTTTGACCCACCTGTATATTTTAGTCTAGCTACCAGAATAAATTGTTTAATCATAAAATGTCAATGTTAACTAGGCAACTATTTCAAAGATTGGAAACAAATATGTAAATGAAACCCAAAATATAAAACCTGCCACGGAATATTATATTTTAACAAGCAAAGTGGAACATTGGTATATCACGCTGAGCATAAATGATACTTTAGATCATTCAGCTTCATTTTTCAGAACACCTAGGGAAATTATCTTTGTAGCATGATTTGATATGCTTTTGCATAAAATGGAGAGAGACATGTGAGTGAAATCTAACGAGTGTTACCTCCTGTCTTTTTTAATACCCTAGTCTTAAGAAAGCAGCATAGTGTTAATAATGCAAAACTAAATGGAAATATAGGTGATATGTTAGGATTTCACAGAGCCTCATAAATGAGAATGTAATTTTTCAAAACATATCTTCTGTCTCCTGATTTTTTTCTTCCTTTAAATTTCTTGGAAACCACTGCGGATGTCAAGTGAAAGAGACGAAAACATGGAATAAGTATCCAGAGTCCTAGATCCTACTTCTGGTTTTTTCATTAGCTGGTTGGACAAGTCATTCATTTCTCTGGGTCTTGGTTTCCCCATCATAAGATGAAGGTGCCAGATAGACGGTCTCTAACAGATATTCTAATGCTGATAACTCATGGAATGACACAGCCCGAATTGCCGAGCCCCCATTGATGAGCCAATTGATAGTCGCATTAGATGAGGTTGTGTTTTGTGTAATCACTATCAAGAATGTTGGTTATCTTGATGTCTTGGGATTATGAGAGATTTCCCCGCAGATTACCAATCTCCTGTGTTTACCAACAACACAAATTTCATAAAATGTTGAATTTTTTTGACCTTTGCATCTAAAATACCTTGAATATTCGTCCATCTCTACAGAGGCTGTGCAGCAAGTCTTGTGCCAGTTATGGGAGGTCTTTGTGGTCCCATTGGTGGCAGCAGTGTTTCTGGGATCAATATATTCCTATAGGAAACAGGACAAGTTTGAAGTCACCAGGCCTGGATTTGAATCCTGGATTCAGTTTTTTACCCATGTAACAGAAGATTCATTGTAACTATTGAACTTGGCATCAAGATACAAAGTAATTTCCAGATGGAAAGGCTGATTTTAAAGGAAGTATGTGGGAATCTGTTTCATGAATTCCCAAATTCATCATTTGTAAGGAGGATATAAAAAGGTTCAAAACGAATGGAGAGAGGAGATTTGAGAGAAGGTTGTCTTTTGAAAAAAGCTGTGGAGTTCTGTGAGTCTCATCCCCACTCTGTAAGCTATTGATGAGATCACTTGGAGCTTTAACAGGACTTCTTGAATAGCACACAGTTCTTCTTCTGAGGTCTGGGCACAATATCCTGGAGAAATCTCTTGCTCCAAGAGTGGCTGGCTATGAGTTCTGAGGGCTGCAGTGATGGGGAAGGACTGCCTTGGGTCCTTCACGGTCTCAGCTAGGGGCCAGATGTGAAAGAGCTGAGCTGGAGTCACTTTACCTTTGTCCTGAGAGGACCTCCTTGAAGGGTGATAGAACTTGAGTGGAGAGAGTGTTTCTTTGAAATGGACCACCAGAAATCCAGGGTGGATGTCCAAAGGACACCCAGGGGAAAATTACATCTCCTGCGTCTTGGGGGTTGTTGTGAGAGAGACCATGAAGGTGCCCACTAGAGATGGAGTTGGCTTTCTCCTGTTCCAGGTCCTTAGCAGGCAGCCGGCACAGACAGTCAACACAGGACCAGCAGGTAGAAAGTCTCTGTGCCCTTCCCCGTTCTCCCTCCCTCTACCTGATCTGGAGGAAACATAGAGGCAGCCGTAACGTGGGCAGACCGGTCAGGAAGAAGGCGCAATAGCATCCTGGAAAGGAGAAGGTTGAGGTTCCCCTTCTGTGCTTCCTGGGGAAGAAATAAGACATAATTTCCAAATTGTGACTATGAACTGGCTGTAAGGCTTTAATTTCCTCAGCATTATCAAAAACATCTTAAGTCTACCTGACTTTTCATCCAATGGAACACATGTTAAATGAACAGAGGGAAATAAAAATAAAATTGTGTTCTGAAGACATCACAGGTGAGATTGTCCCTTGCCCCCATTACCCTTAGACAGCACCATCTCGGGTGACTTAGTTGACCTTGTGATCCTCCGTTTCCTTATCTCTAAGTCTGTGATAACAATACTGTCTTTGTGCAGAATACGAGTGATAATGACGGCAAAGTGCCTCACTCTCGGTCCGAGTTTGATCAACGCTATCTTCTTTCAAACCTTCCTACTTAATTTTAAATTATTTCATGAAATAATAGCTTTGATTTGATGATGACCTTCTCGGAAGAGGTAGAAATTCAGAGTAAAAAGCATGTTAAAATGCCTCAGTCATATTCTGATGAAAGGGCTCCTTTCCCGTATTCTCTGCAGCTTTCCAGTCTTCAACAGTGGCAGGCAGGCGGCGTGCCGTCCCCTTGCTCCGACAGCTGTCAACTGGGGCAGCAGGACTCCCATCGCTCCTTCTCAGCAAGGATGGGGGTTGGGACAAAGCTCCTCTCCTGTGACAGCAGCTGACAAAACAGTGCCTATTTTTAATATTCATGGAAGCTAAAATTTTTCTCAGAGGATTCTTAAGAGCAAGGGAAAGAGCACATTTTGCCCCAAGAAGGGTCTTAGAAATGATCACCTCCTCCTCTGGCAGCAATTGGGGTGACAGTAAACAGGTGACAGACCTTCAACAGAAGCCATAAATAGA
>RJWJ010048563.1:0-10497 GCA_004363605.1 Indri indri | reverse complement strand
CCCAAAGGTCACAGAACCACCAGAAAATGGCATTCATTGAGCGCTGACAGCATGCCAGGTAGTTGTCACTGTGGTAGGAAGCTCATGTCAGGGAGTAGAGAGAGCACACTGAGGTGGCCCCCCCATTCAAATCCTCCTTCTGCTCGTCTCCAGCTGTGTGTCCCTGGAGAGTTACTTTTTTTTTTTTTTTTTTTTTTGAGACAGAGTCTCACTCTGTCACTTGGGCTAGAGTGCCGTGGCATCAGCCTAGCTCACAGCAACCTCAAACTCCTGGGGTCGAGCGATCCTCCTGCCTCAGCCTCCCAGGTAGCTGGAACTACAGGCATGTACCACCGTGCCTGGCTAATTTTTTTCTATTTTTAGTTGTTTGGCTAATTTCTTTCTATTTATAGTAGAGACAGGGTCTCGCTCTTGCTCAGGCTGGTCTCGAACTCCTGAGCTCAAGCAATCCTCTTGCCTCAGCCTCCCAGAGTGCAAGGATTACAGGAGTGAGCCACCGCGCCCAGCCCCCTGGAGAGTTACTTAATCTCTCTGGGCCTCCTTTCACTCATATGGAAAATATTTTCAGTTGATACTTACTTTAGAAGGAGGTTGTAGAGATAATGAATGGGAAGGGCAGTGTACACTGAAGAAATAAATAATATCCACCATAATTATGTCACTTAACCCTTACAGCAAACCTGGGAGGTTTATTCCCTAGCAGGAATTTTAGAGATCTGCCAGTCCAGCGGTTCATCAGAACCACCCAGAGGCCTGTGTGTTAAAACACAGATTCCTAGGTCCCACCCCCAGAGGTTCTGATTCAGTAGATCTGGAATAGGGCCTGAGAATGTGCATTCTAATAAGTCCCCAGGTGATGCCGATGTTGTTGGTCTGGGGATCACACTTTGAGAACCACTGTAGTAGCTTAAATTACTCATTTTACAGATGACGGTGCTGAGGTTCAATCCCGTTCGTCCCTCACCCATAGTCAGTAGAGTCTTCCCAGCTCCTGGTCCACGTCTCCCAAGGTTCGGAGACCCAAGCTGGGAGACAGTAGTACAAAGTGCCAGGCACCCAGGGAATGTCATGATGCAAAAATCAGACTCCAGGCAACAAGCCCCAGGGACAAACACAAGGTCCCAGTGAGAGGAATGAGCGGGACAGAGAGCAAACCATTGCTAAAGAAGAGCACACTGAGCTCAGAGTGGGCCTGAGCAATGCCACCCACATGTCCGGCCTCAGGGAGCGTGCGTGTTGGGAGGGCAGGGAGCGAGTATTGCGTGCGTGATGTGGGAGGGTGGCAGGAGAGTGTACGTCTGTGTGTGTGAGTGCATGTGTGTCTGATTGTTTTTGTGTGAGAGTGTGTGTTAGTCTGCTTGGGCTGCCATAACAAGGTCTGACAGACTAGGTGGCTTAAACCACAGACATTTATTTGTTCGCGGTCCAGTAGGGGTCAGGAACCTGCAGCCTTAGGGCCACATGTGGCCAACTATGTCCTTAAGTGTGGCCTTTTGACTGAATGCAAATTTTACAGGACGAATCCTTTTATTAAAAGGGGTGCAGCAGAGAAAGCTTTTCTGACATCCTTCGGTACTTAAAAAAGAACAATCTCGAAATCAGAAGGCGACCGTCTCCCTACCCCTGGCAGAGGCTGGAAGCCCACGATTATAGTGTTGAAATAGTTAAGATGGTAAATTATATATGCATATTGTATCTCAATAAAAAATAATTAATTTTCTTAAAAAACGATCACAGTGTCGGCAGGTCTGGTTTCTCCCACCGAGGCCTCCCTCGGCTTGCAGATGTCCATCGTCTCCCTGTGTGCGTCTGTGCCCTGATCGCCTCTTCTTGTAAGAACACTGGATTAGGGCTCACCCTCGTGACCTCGTTTTAATTTAATTACCTCTTTAAGACGCCATTGCCAAATGAGGTCACATTCTGAGGAACTAGGGATTATGGCTTGGGCGAATGCATTTGGGAGAGGGACACAATTCAGGCCATAACAGTGTGTGCGCGCGCGCGTGCGTGTATGCGTGCATGGTGGGCTGGGAGCAGAAACAGCGCTTTGCAGAAAGCCCAGCAGTTCCGCTGCTACCCCGAATGGCTGCCTTCCCCGTAAGAGCCTGGCAGGTAAGAAACCTGACTTTCCTCCGGCCTCGTCCTGCCTTTGTGCGTTTGTGAAGCAGCTGAGAGCGCCATGGTGCCATAGGCTAGCGTGGTGCTTTAGGCCTCAGGCTTTGACATGAATTCCTCCCAAGTCCATGCAGCGTTTAGCTTCCACCCCAGCGACTCCTGCCTCCAAGCACCTCATGTGACAACGCTGCCTTCCCAGGCCCACCCTGACTGACATTCCCTGCAGCAGGAGAGAAGCAATTGGAAAACTCTGGCTTCCCTCCAAGGACAAGGCCAGTTTTGCTCACACCCGCCTCCCCGGTGTGACTCCGTTCATTTGAGCTGTCCCTCAATTTGTCCCTGAGGCCAAATTCTCAGGCTTTTTTAAGCTAGAAAAGACATTTTTGAGACTCTAGTTAGTTAAGTTTGTTCTTTCATAGTGAAAGAACTGTTTGTGGGCTTGAAGGGGGATGTAGCAATAGGTTATTTCGGGCCTTTCAAAAGGCCTGTTTTCCATTTGGGATGGCAGCGTTACCTAATAGGCTCTCCTTTATAGGAACTGAACAAAGACTTGCTGACACAATCTCAACCGTTGGCTGTTCTCGGAATAGTGGACAAGTATTTTGCTTCTGGGTGCAGCAAGCACAGAAGAAGGGGCAAGGTACACATGGACTTCAGTGTGAGCTGGGAAGGCCCGAGGGGCAAGCCCTCAGTAAAGCGCAGGGGTCTCCAGGGGGCTCTGGGGCTACAGGGGTCACACCAGGGCAGACACCGCACCAGGCTGACAACCTGCAAATGCCACAGGGCGGTAAATGCAGGACCCAGCCCAGAACGTAAGCAGGACTTTGCACTTGCTAAATGTTGGTTGATTGAATGACTGATTGAAGGAATGAAAATACTATCTAAAGGAAGGCAAACTCATGTGCCAGGCAGGAAAGGGAGGGCCAGAAGTGATGGAGAGACGTTATTACTGGCTTCCTTCTGGAAGGAAGGAAGCACCCCTTATATGTAAAACACTGGGAGGCCAATAAGGTTCTTCTAGAGAATTTCCATTTCCTGCTTCTACATTATATGAAACAAAACATAATTACAGCTATAGGCATAAGGAAAAAGACTGGAAGGGAAAATGAAAAATAACAGTAATTGTCCTGGGGTTGTGGGATTATGGCTAAATTTATTTTCTCTTCTTGACTTTCTATAATGTTGTTTTTTAGCTTTTAAGATTGATATTCAAAGAGTCATAATCCTCCGCTGTTTTGACCAGTGCAGTCAACTCAGGACAGTGATGTCCTTTCTGGAAGCATAACCCCAGCTTCAGAGGATGGGGGTGTCAGTATCAGTGGGGAAAAGACCCCAACAAGGGCAAACCTGAGCCGTTTGGGGGCAAAGTGGGCCTCTCTGTGGGGCCGCATATGGTGTTCCTTGCTTAATTTGCTCCAATAACCTGAAAACCTGGCTGCTTTTTGCCCTCCTATTTATCCTTTTTCACTCATTCATTCATCAAACATTCATTCAACTCCTGTGTATGAACAATGAGGCTCATCAAGCTCTGGGAATACACAGAATATGCATTAGGCCCTGGGCTCCCCACTTGCATGCGGAACAGATATTTAAACACACGAAGACAGAACAGGAATAACAGAACAGCCAATAGGCTCTCAGGGCCAGAAGCCTGAGCGCCAAGGAAGGGAGGCTTCCTGGAGGAGGTGACGTGTTTGAAGGGAGTCTCTAAGGAAAGGTAGGAAGATAAATAGGAAAAGACTTTCTGCAAAGAAAGAACCACACAAAGGTATGGAGCCAGGAAGGCGTGGAGGGTCAGGCATATTGTTCTTAGAAGGAGCTGTGAGCGCATTAACCTGGAGCTACAGGTGTGAGAGGGGAAGAGGACATGAGTAGGTGCGGCCACACCTTGGAGGGCCTGCAAAGGAGTCTAGACTTATCCTACGGACATGGGGCTGCCTGAGTCTTAAAGCAGAGGGAAGATACAGTAACACTAGCTTTTTAGCAAGAGAATTCTAGTGGCCCTGAGGAGAGTAAGAACGTGAGACCAAGGGCCAGAAGGGCAGTGAGGAGGCCGTTGATGAAAGCCTGACCTGAGGACCCAGCAGCAGGCGTTGACATGATGCTGCATGGCTGTGCTTGCAGTCGGGAGGAGGGCGAGGGTAGAGAAACCAGTGGGTCCAATCTCTTCCCTCTACCAGTGCCAAGTTGTGGCGCCCATCCACTCTCTGGCCCTGGCTCTCTGCCGTCTCGTGTACCCAGCACCTCACAGCCACACTGACCTTCCCCAGCCCTTGGGTTACCCGTCCCCATTCTTCCCCCACTGCCTTGTAGAGCATGATCGTGTCAAGGTTAAATCCCCTTTCCACAGCTACGTTCTAGGCTCCCTTTCAGCCTTCGCTCTCCGTGTTGCCTAGTGTGAACATGTCTCCACCCCAGCATACCCACTTATGTCCTCAGAGACCCCTCCATCTCGCAGCTGACACTTTGTCCTCACAGTGTCCCCAGGGGCTGCCGGCCTCTGCCAGTGTGGATGGAATACATCCTCCAAGGCTCACCTCCCCTGATAAACCTTCCCTATACCCCAAGGTTCCTCACAGAGAACTCTCCCTCTTCTGATCCCTATGACATTTTTTCTGATAACCTACCACATTTGTTCTGCACTGTTATTTATGTGTTTTGATAATGTGTCATGGCTCAAAGTACAGCGTAAGCTCTTTATGGGAGAGGAGATATGGCTTACACCTTTTTGAGTCGCTCATAGAAGCCAGCACAATGCTGCCTACATAGTGGGAGTCAGTAAATGTTGATTGATTGATTGATTGATTGATAATCTGTTTATTAGGAAGCTTATCAACAGTGCCTGTCTCTCTGCTGTCATCAATGTTACTGGTGTGCTGTACAAAGGATGGGCCCTGGGCTTGGAGTCAGAAACCTTGGCCATTTGTCGTAATCTCGTGAGCTCAAGCCAGTCGCTTAACCTCTCTGGTTCTTCATTTCCTCATCAGTAAAATGGCAAAGTTTGACTAACCAATGGTTGTCATCTCCTTTTCACCTTTTGTTGACCATAGAACGTCCTTTCAAATGTGGAACTGCTTACGTGCAACACATGAAAGGGAAGCTACTAGGAACCCAACTTTTCTCCCTCCTCCTCCTCCTGCTCCTCCTTTCCTTCAATCCACTGTAGACTTTGGAAGAAAATTGAAAACCCTCAGATTGAGTGGTTCCTTCAAGGGGAAACTCCTAAGACTCAATGCCTCCACAGTTACAGGATGGCACAAATGAGCAGTTTGGTGGTTCTAGGTCTTGGACTGCTATGTCTACACAGGACTACAGCAGGGTCTAGGTCAAGTCCACACTCACTAATTATAGAGAAGCAGTTACTGCAAAATTTCCCAAGGAAACCAAAGCTAGGGTTTGGTTTCCACTTAGATTGAGCAACTTCCTTCCAGGGCACTCAGCCTTCTCAGCAAAGCATTCTCTTTCAATATAAGCAGTCCGGTAACACACAAGGGTTGTGATTGTGCATTTGACCATAAATATATAAATGCACCTTCAGTAGGAAGCTGGACCCATGGCTAATTCACTGTGGTGGGGTTGTTTACATGAGTTTGATTGTCCACTTTAACAATCGTAAGAATCTAGAATAAGTTGAGGTCACAGTTCATGGGCAGTGTGCACGGGACAGCTAAGGATAAGGATATACTGTTAGATTTAAACTAAATTGTGTTATCTCAAATCCTAGAGGACGTTTCACATTTCACTGGTGGCCACTTAAAAATCATTTAAATGCACCCTAAAGGGACCCACGACTTCGATTGCCTGAGTCCTCTTTGTCAAAGTTGTGTCTCCTCTTTGGTATCTCTGAATCCCTCTCCTTCCCCAGCCAGCCTCGCCCAGAAAGCCGAGCAGGAAGCTCAGTGCCTTCATCCTAGCCAGTCTCTGAGGAGAAACTGGGAACATTCCCACTTAACTAAGCCAGTTGCTCCAAAAAGGTCCAAATTCCTGGGTCACTTTCCTCCAACCTGTTCCTAGTCATGCTGGCACTGGTTTGGCTGGATGGGCTTGCAAAAGCTGTTTCGGGTTTCCCATCCTTCTCTCCTTTCTGTGAACACCTTGACCTAAATTTCCCACTCACTGCCTGTTGGTCACCCCTCCATAAATGATTTCCGATTTCAGTTTTTTGTATCCCTAAGGGAACAGTTGTGGTCAGAGATAGCCAGTTGGACCTATCTGCCTTTACACATAGGAGTTCCTGTTCTCTCCTCGGGAGTGGTTGTCGCAGGAACTTGTGGGAACTGGATCCTTCTCAGTAGAACAGCTTCTCAGCGTGGTGGGTGGTTATCCAGGCCAGGCAGAGGTCTGTGCTATTGTGGTGATGCCTATGGGGGATTCAGACCAGAGAGAGAGAGAGAGAGAGAGGGCCTGGACCGATGAGGGGGGCCAACCACCTGTATGGACACCAGGTTCCAGAAGGTTCTATAGGATAATATATTTGTTAAGGACCAAGAACTTATTTAAGCCCTTAATATGCTCTACCTCATTTAACTCCAGAACAACCCTATGAGGTAAGTGCTGTTATAACCCTCATTTATTAAAAACACTTTGGGCAGCTGAGGCTAGTAGCTTGCCCAAGGTCACCTGGGCAGTAACATGGTGAATGTGGGATTTGAACCCAGGTGGTCTGATTCTAGCATCTTGGCTTTAATCCACACAGAGCTAAATCCACACAAGAGTGTGCTCTTGGGAACAACTTTCCTAGGTTTGAATCCTAGCTCTTCAACTTACCAGCTGTGAGATCTTGGTGAGTTAAGAGACTTAACTTCTTGGAGCCAAACTTTCCGCATCCGTAAAATGGGTTTGACAATAATAATACCTACCCAATAGTGCGGCTATGATAATTAAACAACTTAATATGTATAAAGTGCCTGACACATCGCAAAGAACCACAGATGCTAATCATTACTTTTATCATGTTACACCCACCTCCATGGTTTTACCCCGATTTTCACACAAAAACAGATTTTTAAAACTTATTTGGAAAAAATTTTAACCTTATAGAGAAATCTCAAGAATAATACAATGAACTCCATACACTCTTCAGATTCAATGATTGTTAATATTTTGCCACATTTGCTTTATTTCTCTTTTTTCTTTCTCTTGCTTGATATATACCATCATTATTGTTATTTTTGCTGACTCATTTTAAGAGGTAAGTTGTGAGTATTTGACCCATTACCTCTAAGAGCAAGGACATTCTCTTATATAACCACAATAAAATGATCATATTCAGGAAATGTAACACTAATACTATACTATGATTTAATGTCCAGTCCACACTCACACTTCCTTAACTGGTCCCGTCATAATGCCCTTTAGAGAAATTGCTCTTCCCCGTTCCAGGATCCAACCCAGAATCACGAGTTGCTTTCAGTTGTTGGATCACATAGTCTTGTTTCATCTGGGATAGTTCCTCAGCCTTGCTTTGTCCTTCACTTCCAATCATTTTTGAAGAATGCAGAGTTTGTAGAATGTCCCTTATGTAGGCCATTTTTGTTCCTCGTGATGAGGTTCAGATTATGCACTTACGACAGAGATGCTACACAAGTGACGGTTCTCGGTGCATCACGCTGAGAGGCGCATGATGTTCATTTTAATCTGTGGGGAGATACTTTGAGACTATAAATACCCTGTTCCTCTCGTACTTGCCCCCAGTGTTCTCTGGAACAGATGGGAAGGCTGTGCCCTCCCTGGCACAGGAGCCCCACTGTGCACCTGGAGGTGGGCTGGCCCCACCCTCAGCCCCACATCCCGCCCGCCCTCCACCCTTCCTCACTCTCAGGACGGGTCCGCTTCTCCCTCACGTTCCTTCCCTGCCTATCACAGGGGTTTACACAGAGCAGAAACTCTGCAAACACTCGTCAGATTGAAAAATGAAAGAAGTATCTGATCTGAGGAATAAGCGTTTCAACAGGAGTACCTTTCACAAGGATTCTGCTGATAGCTCATTAGGGTGGGGGCCCGAAGAACACAACTAGCCTTTTCATCTGCCTGTGGGCGACTCAGACTGAAAGAACCCTGGATGGTAGATCCGTACAAAAGGAAGGAAAGGATGGAGGAAGAAGAAATGAACTACGAATATACCTCAGAGGCCAGCCGTTCTCTTCCATGTGGCGTTTGTGGTGGCAGGGAGTAGAAGACCACCTAGCTGCTCCTCCTTAGAGAAAGCGATAAATAACACGTGGTGGACACACACTTGTTCGTTTACTCAATATTGATGAAGAACCTATCATGGGCTGGCACTATGCTAAGAGCAGTGAGTATAAGAAAGTCCCTGATCTCATGGAACACACATTTTAGTGAGTGTTAACACACGATGAACAAGTATCACCCACACGCACGCACGTGTGCACACACACATATCAGGGAGTGACAAGTGAAGGGGTGTAGGAGAGGGGAAGGGAGAGACTACTCTGCAGTCAGAAGTAAGAACCTAGATTTACAAACAGGAAGTGAATAGACCTTAAAAACGTAATCAGTTGCAAGAGAGGCATAGAATCAAATCGACGAAATTGGTGCACAATATCGTCTGTAGAACTTAAAGACACATATGCAAAGTGATGCTACACATGGTTCAGGTAAAAGCATATCTAAGGACATGTATGTAAACATGCTAGTGCGTAAACCTAATGGAGGTGAGCATGAAAGTTTGGAAGGGGTAAAGAGGAAAAATAAAACGAGCAGATCTTTGCCTGGACCAATGAGGGGGGCCAGGAACTGAAATGTAAGATTATCTAACTGAACGTACCCAAGGTCCAAATAGAGTGCACAAGGGAGGAGATTTTGTTGCCAAGAATGAAGAAATGAATGTACTTTTCCCTCCTTCCCGCATTCTGGGACTAGGACTACCCAGGAGCCTCCAAGCTCCCTCCTCTGCCTCGTGAAGCTGTCTGAGGGCAGCACGGCTGCAGCCGTGCCACGGCCAAGGAGCAGCAGGAGTGATCGTGCTGGCAAGAGGGGGTGGGCAGGCACGAGGTAGGCAGCCCCTCTCACTTGACCACACAGCTCCGGTTCACATTCCAGCTCCATTACCTCCTACATATGTGACCTTTGGGCAGGTTGCTTTCTCTCTCTAAAGCTCAGTTTCCCCATCTGGGAAGTGGGAATGAGAACAGTAACCATTTCACAGGGTGGTTGTGAGCCAGTGGATGGGAAACCCTCATCTTGGTGCCAGGACCACGGCGTGTTCTTGGAAATTCTCAGTTATTAGCATTCCTCTCTTTTGTGTCCCTAAAACAGCTGTCACTAACTTAGTCCCAGAACATCATTCTGCATGTTCAGAACGTGGCCGAGTAAACTACAGGCAGACTACTGGCAGCCTCTGCTCAGTGACACCTGGGACTTTCCATTTTAAACACAGCAAACCTGACCCTTCACTGACCTTCATTGTCAGTTCCCAGGGTCCGGGCCTGGAGGAAGCTCTAGTACCAGCCTTACCTGGGCATGTTCCTGTGCAAGAATAAGAGGAAACCCAACACTGACCTGTTGATCTCTTCTCCGGGGAGCTATTGAATTGCTTGCATTTATTTTTTAATGTACTGTGTTCAGGACAGCTTCCTTTTTCTAGAAATTTGACGTGGAATCACATAAGTGATTCAATCAAAACACCAGGAAGAGGGTGTGTGTGCTCTCATGTGTGCGTGGGTGCTATTGTATGTGCATGTATGTGTGTCTTTGCATGTATGTGCAATTACGTGTACATGTACATGTATGTCTGTATGTGTGTATGCAATTGTGTGCATGTGTATGTCTGTGTGTGAAATTGTATGTGCATGTGTGTGTATGCGTTGTGTGTACAATTGTGTGTGTGTGTGTGTGTGTGTGTGACCTTATTCTAGGTGGTTGCTGAGTTCCCATCTCCAGGATTCTTTTTTTTTTTTTCTGAAGGGCTCTGGACACTGGGCAACACACACTTTTTTCATATTTAAACCATCTTTATTTACAAAATACTACCCTGAAAGTTATAATTCCATTAAGCTTTAATTGAAGTAACAGTATAATCACGTAAGTAACAGCAGTTACTTAAACTGAAATGAGAGATAAGTCAAAATTACTTGTGAAGAGAGGAAAAATACTGTCAGTCTTCTTGTTGTAGTTCTGGATGTTCAGTAACAGGCTAGTTTGAAGGTGGCATCAACCCTAAAGAGAACTCACTTCTACTTCAGAAGTAGGGGTAGGGAGAAAAATCCAACTCTTGGGGGAAGATAAGGAGGAAACCACCTCCGTGAATAGACATTTCTCATTGCAAATGGAAGACGTGGTAGATTGGGAAAGTGGTGGAAAATAATCTCGAGTAGCTCCGTACGTGTTTCCTGGAGGAGGGGGAGGAGATGGAGGCTGTCT